>JANZLC010000009.1:18407982-18428973 GCA_026413385.1 Erythroxylum gracilipes
TTATTATTATTCTTATTATTAATTAATTAATTAATTAATTAATTTTATTAATATTATTATAAATTATTATAAATTTTGTACTTGTTATTATTGTTATTGTTATTATTAATTATTGTTATTATTAATAATAATTATTATTCTTATTATTCTTATTCTTATTATTATTATTAATTTATTAATTTTATTATACAAAATTAATTATCTTATTATTATTATTATTATTATTATTATTATTATTAATTGTGAGAAGGATAAAGTTGTCTTCTATTGGAATAGTTATTATTGGAAAAGTTAAAGATAGGTAGAGATAGGTTTTATATATTCTTCAAATTTTAAAAATAGATTTTCTTAATGCACAACTATTTTAATTTCTAGCCAAACATAAGTTTAATAATATGTTAAAAATAGATATGGAATATAATAATTATTTCTTTAAACCAAACCACTCATAATAAAAAGTTTGGAATCTTTCGGGTTTGGAGCATTGCATAACGTAAGTTGCACGTTTTTTATATTCCAAATGCGACGAAACTGTGACATAATGGCTCGCCTAAAATATTTGATGATATAGGTTAGATCGCAATATAAAGGTTACTGTGTGACGCTCCCAAAAAATTCATGAACAATAATTAACCAAATATTTTTCAAAACATATCATCAATCATCAAATTTTTTATTAGTTTCAATTAACATAGTTGTCACATTAAAAATTATATATAGTCAAAAACTTTACACAATTAAACTATTTGCCCCACTTATTTTTCATTATGTTAATCACATATACTAAGGTTATCGACAATCACTTAAATCTCCTAAAAAATAATAACAAGTGGGTGAGATGTCAACTCAATGAGGATAACCGATCTTATCCTTAAAATCAAGTAACTCAATAATTAATTAGAACACTTAGTCAACCAGTTAAATCATACATATAATACGCATATACATAACAGTCCTCAGTCTAATCCAAACCGTTAACAAGAATCTCAAAAATTTTACCAAATGAAGATTGCACAAATATTAATTTCAATTACCATTGACGTTTTGTTTCAATATTTAACTGAATTGCCTAGGTCCAACTTAACCTAGTAGGCATATATTCAATGGTCTGTCGGTTCATCTCATCATAAGCCCTCATAAGTAGAAACGTAATTAAATGTATAAATATCGACACAGAGTACCTCAATTTCTCAATCTCTCTTGATATCTCTGTACTACTATAGTACCTAACCATCGACACTGGATATTCCTAAGACTCAGGATATTCTGATATTACTCCGGTACCTAGTCATCGACACAGGACATTCCGGGACTTAGGATGCTTCGGTATCTGCTCTACAAACAGATATTTAGTTACCACTCACTCACCTCTAAACAACCTATCAATCTAAGACTATCGAATGTAGTAGGCAAGTCACTAATTCTCGATTTTTACCAATTATTCACAACTTATTATCTACCAATCTCCGGTACCTAGTCATCGACACAGGACATTCCGGAACTTAGGATGCTCCAGTATCTGCTCTATAAACAGATATTTAATTACCACTCACTCACCTCTAAACAACCTATCAATCTAAGACTATCGAATGTAGTAGGCAAGTCACTGATTCTCGATTTTTACCAATTATTCACAACTTATTATCTACCAATCTCTATTTAATTAACACATTTACCATCAACTTAACAAGCAATACACTTCATAAAACGTAACAAAATATAACAATGAAACACCTTATATTACATTAATTATTTGATAATTAAAGTAAATATAATTCATGTATGTAATTATTAATCATTAATTAAATTAATGACTAATTCAAAATAAAATTTATTAATAACAAAACGATACTTAATTTTAAAAGTAATGTCCAAGGGTTATTCTTACCTCAATTTCGAACTCAACTAATTGATAATTTCAATTTCTCCTTAATTAGACTTTCGGACCTAGAATTTACAAAATTTTATCAGACTAATTTACTAAAAATTTCTTACCCAATTAAACTAATAATCCAATATTATTCTCTCTTCCAATTTATTATTAATTATAAAGATAATATCCTTACTAACCTAACCCCATAATTACTAAAATACTCATAACTAATGAAAAGTCCATTTTACCCTCCTCCATTTCAATTAATACCAAAAACGCCCTTTTTACAACAAAATTACATATTTTTTAAAACTTTTTGCATTTCTCATTTTGCCCTTATGCACAACTTAAATTACAGATTCACCCTTAATTTTCTAGACTTCCTATTCTACTCCTACATGCAACTTAAATTTTCAAAACAATGTCATTATCTTCACCCTCGTCTCTTTTTCTTTCTTTTCTTCTTTGATCATTTTCTCCCTTTTTATCCCTTCGTACAACTTCAATTATTGTCTCAATCAACCACAACATGCAAACCTACTACAATTTGATGGAGGATAATCAAAATCACACAAAAAGACATAAAAATAGCTGCTGAAATTTTACCTAAATGTAAGGACTTTTGATGTTGTTAACCACTATAACTCCCTCCAATTTTTCTACAAAACAAACACATTGAGGGAACTTACGAAGGAAGTGTTACATGCAAGAGAAAGAGTTGTGATCTAGACACTTACCAGTTGGAAAATTTGAGAGAAAGATGAAGAAAAATGTGATTTTCGTATGTTATAATCTAATTTCCAGATTATGGTTCTTTTATACATGTTTAAAGATTGTGGGTTGTGGGTAAGTTATATTAATTAATGGGCTTTACACTAAAAGTTAGCTACAATGCGATCTAAATAAAATATAATTATTGTAATTTTAATTCTTCATGTTAATATAAAATTAAGTTAAACCTGGTTTGGTTTTGTATAACAAATGTTTAAAGAAAAGGTGTTTTAAAGGGTGGGCCAGGGCCCCGTGTTAAGGAAGATTAATCATCTGAGTCGTGCAACTAGATTCAGATGCACTACTTAAGGTCCTGGTTATGGGGCCTCTAAATTTCAAAGACTTCCGTAATACAGTAACAACAACGTCAACTCTCAATACCACCTATTATAAATTTTGTTGAAATGTAAAATTTAAAAAATATAGTAATATACAACCTTATCCGTAAAGGGAATGTTTCTAAATTAACTCATAAAAATGAGGGAAAAAATAAAAACAAAATAATAAAATAAAAAATATATGTTTTATATATAAAATAAAATATAAAGAAATCATATTGATGAAAAACAATAATTAATATATAATGCTTTAAAAAACAAAAACAATAAATAATAACAATAACAATAATAATAATAATAATAATAGTAGTAGTAGTAGAAGAGATAATAATAATAATAATAATGATAATGATAATAAAAATATTAAAAGTAATACTAATACTAATAATAGTAATAAGTAGTACTATTATTATTACTAATAATAATAAAAATATGAATTATTCGAAATAGTGTACCAGAATTTGTACATCAGTATGGTATATTATGAGCATTTGTTTAATGTGGGATATTATTTTGAAATTATAAAATAATTTGTTAAATTTTATATTATTAAAATTTATTTTAATTACAAATATATTTAAAATTTTAACTGTATAACTTTATTTATTAGAATTATCATTAAAATTTTATTTTCAAGCATAATAACTATTATAAAAAGGTTTTATGTTTTAAATTATAAAAATATTTTTCAATATTTCTTAATTTATAAAATTGATTATAGTTTTTTTTGACATTTCATTGTATTATTTAATACAACTCAAATTTTTACAGTTCATGTCATTACGATATAAATTAAATTTATACAGTTTTTAGATGATACGATGCAAAATCTAAAACTCTAATTGTATAAATTGTCTATAAAAAAATGCACTAACAATTTCATAGATATTAATCTTATTTACATTTATAAATTTCATAGTACTTAACCAATAGTCCAATCCTAGATTTATATCGCGATCATGTGGTAATATTGTCATAACTTTTTACATTTATAAACTTTAACTATAATAGATTTGTTAGTTTATGTAATTGCAATTAATAAATTAATGATAACTAATATGTAATATTATTTATTAAATATCTTCATATATATTTAATAAATCTTATATAATCATAATTATGATATTTTATATGATTTATAAATTGTTTTTAATTATAATTTTATCAAGACAATATTATTAAAATAGTAAATATTGTGTTTGTTTTTTGTAAAGAAATTAGTTGATCTCTTAATTAAAATATAGAAATACTTAAATAAAGATATGGATTTTCATTGAAAATAAATTCACTAATTTTACTAGCTAATATGATATTTTGTATAATTATTCTACAGACTTATGAGTTTAATTATATCATTTATTAGAAATTATTATCTATTTATGATATATTTTGTTGATGGTAACTTAATCAGTAATACTTAAATACAATATTAATCATGTACCAACTATTGAATATACTAATAAAAGATTCGTTACCTTAAAATAATGACTTTTTATCAATAGTATTTTGAGAATTATCTAACAAAAGTAAGGTAAGATTTAAAAATATTTTTTAAAATATCAATAATAATTAAATTGGTAAATTGTATCAAGTATTTTAAACTATGAACAAAATATTAAATATTTCTCAACTTAATTATGTTGAACAATTATTTTTCTAAAACCTTAATGCATAGGAATTTGACTTACAATTTGTACCAATTTTGGATAAAGCAATGCACCTTGAATTTTAATAAAATTACTTGATGAGGAAATTATTTATATATTTTTAAAAAATTTGAAATTTAAACAATCATAAATAATGAAAAATAGGTAAAAATATCATGGACTTTTTGTAGAGCGTCTAGAAAATAATATAAACACGAGAATAAAAGCTATTTAAACACTATTAATCTATATTATTTACAATGTTATATTGAGATATAAAATATATATACATACATGTGCTTGCGGAGTACACACTAATGTCATATTTTATGTCTAGTTAAAAGAAATAATCAAATTATATTTTATAATAATGTTAATTACTAAAAAAGTTCAATTTTTTTGTTAATTTTTCAATTGTAGCCGATCTGTAAAAAGTACCAATGCTCAAACTTTCAAAAATATTTCAATTCTATTCCAAACATTAAAAAATAGTAATAAAATGTTCAAATTTTTAATTTTCTTCGATTATAACTTGACGTTATTTGTTGTTTTTCCGATGCGCTTAACTCTTTGTTTTCTGTTTATTCTTCTGAAGTCCCAAACTATTCTCACATTACAGGATATTATATCAATAAGTTCTTCGTTTTCAGTTTGTTCTCCTAGCTTTTAGCGAGAGAGCGTCGGAGCTGCGTAATCTGAAAATCAAAGGGAGAAGGTGTTAAGAGAACAAACTGAAAACGAAGGAAAAAATTGAGATCAAAACGTAAAGTCGTCAGGCTACGTAATATGATTTAGGTTATTTTTAAACAATGAAGTCATTTTAATTATGTGATTAAATGATGACGTTTCATTAATTTTTATTTGTTGTGTTAATTTTGGCTGATGTGTAGTAATAGTTAAGGTTTCTTAAACACGTAACAAGTTACATCAGTAAACTTAACGAAAATACTAACGTTGGGTTATAATTAAAAAAAATAAAAGTTTGAGCATTTTATTGCTACCTTTTGAAATTCAGGCTAAAATTGAAAAAAATTGAAGAACATTTTATTGTTACTTTTAAAAGTTTGACTATAATTAAAAATTTGAAAAAAATTTGAACTTTTTTTGGTAACTAACCCTTTATAAATATTACACAAACAGGTGAAATTTTTAATATTTGAGTGAATCTAATATGTTGTTAGATACCAATATTAATATTTGATTATTTTATATAATTTTTTAATTTTTTACTATAAACTATAGTTAAATGTCGATATGCTATGAACATAATAAGTTATGCATATAAAATACTTGTTGAAAAAAATTCAAATTGAATTAGGTTGAGTTTAATTGTAAAATTTAAGAAATTTAAAAAATAAAATATAAGATATTGCATTATAATTATGTAAAGTGTAAACTTTAAAGTTAGTAATTATAATTAAATAATACTTTTAGACTCCTACACTTGGTCTTTTTTATATAAAAGGAATAGACACTAAAAAAACTAAAAGAGTATTGTACCATCATTCACAATTTCACACTACTGAAATCCGTTTACTCCATTTCGAAACCGAATAAAGTAGACCAACGTGCGTGATTGATTTAATTGAAAAGACCTTTGGAAAGTTTTAATTGAAAAGACCTTTGGAAAGTTTTTCTCCCCTTCAGGGTAAAGTTGAAAATTAATGGAGAAAAGAGGCCTTAAAATATGCTCTCGTACATTATTGTAATCAGGTGTATATTATAATAAACCCATATTAAACATTAATATTAAATCTAAAACCTTATTAAGCTTAAGAAGTAAAGTTGGAATAATTTTTAAATTAATATCCAGGCATAAGTAAACAGAATGTTAAAAAGTGAATCATATGATCTGGGCATGTGTAACAATGAAGGGAATAGGGGAAGGGGATGGGTGAGAGGAGACAAGGCACGTGCCGCCACGTCTCTACCCAAAGGTGTTAGAATCAAGAGCGAGGGAGGTTCGTTGTCAGTCATAGGCTTGCTTTGCACTCTCCTCTCTCTCCGTCTCGCCCATCTCATCTCTTTCTTCTCCAGTCACTCACTATGGTCCTCCTTCAAGCTCCCGCCAGTGAATACGCGCCCGAAGTGCACCGTTTCAGCGATGATCTCGAACACGACTCCGCCTGCTCCACTCCTTACGTCAGTGCTCCCTCCAGTCCCGGCCGCTGCGGAGGTGGCGGGGGTTACTTCTTCAGTGCACCGACCAGTCCCATGCATTTCCTGTTATCATCCGCCTCTCGGCCTCCGTCCTCCGAGCCCGATCCTGACTTCGAGTTCTCTTCTAGGTTCTCAAGCGACGGTTCTCTAGTTTTAGGCTCCATGACCTCCGCTGACGAATTGTTTTTTAACGGTCAGATCAGGCCTGTGAAGCTCTCCTCACTTTTGCAGAGGCCGCAGGTGTTGCCTCCATTGTTAGATCTGGAGAACGTTCACCGGGAAGAAGAAGAGTTCGAGAAGCAAGAAGAAGAAGAAGAAGAGGAATCGAGGGTAACTAGAGGTAGAGATCTGAAGCTTAAAACTACTAGATCTCTTCACAGAAAGGCCAGATCTTTGTCTCCTCTGAGAAGCTGCGAGTTTCGGTGGAGTAATATTGAAGCGAAGCGAGAGGATGTAACGGAGTTAGAACAAAGCGAAATGCCATCAACTGAAACGACGCCGTCGTGCTCTGCGTCCTCATCGAGATCGGGTTCTTCTGGAAGAAACTCGAACAAGTGGATATTCTTGAAAGATCTTTTGTACAGAAGCAAGAGTGAAGGGAGAGGGAATGGGAAGGACAAGTTTTGGTCTTCCATTTCTTTAATCTCTCCTTCGAAACCCTCAAAGCAAAAACAGAAGCAGAAGGATAACAACGACAAGCAGCCCAATGAACGACGACAAGCTTCGTGCAAAACGACCGCAAAACCCCTGAACGGGGTTGATAAACGACGCCGTATGCCTCCGTCAGCACATGAGCTTCACTACACGACCAACAGAGCCCACGCAGAGGAGATGAAGAAGCGAACTTACTTGCCGTACAGGCACGGCCTTTTTGGGTGCTTGGGATTTAGTTCTAAGGGCTACAGTGCTCTTAATGGACTCGCTAAATCTCTGAATCCGGTATCTTCCGGGTAGACCTCGTGAATTTGTATCAGGTGCTATTTTTGTACAGCTTTTGATTATAAGTTATAGTTATCTGAATCTGTATTTTTCAAAAACATGTTTTGATGACTTATCGCACATGTACAGTGAAGAAAAAGCTGTGCTTGAAACCCCATTTAGTGATGATGGTTGTCCAGTGAATATATATTTATATATATATAATGGGCATTCAAGATCAGTAGCTCTAGAATTTGGCTTATATTCTTTTTATTTGGTACTTAATGCAAAGGCCTTTTTCAATTTTCTAAATTATTCAATCCTGAAACTCTGTAGCCGGAGAGAAGTTGGGGTCGTCGGAGACATTATGAGTGCGTGCTTCGCAATTATTTGGACAATTTCCGATGTCTAAAATGACTATTGCTAGCAGCCTAGTAGATGTAGCTTTTGCAGGAACTTTGTCTTTATCTGACCATATAATAGTGACTGAGACAGACGTATGATAGCATCGTGGAGTGTCCATGCTTGGTTCATGATGTTCTCGTGTTGGGACCCCTCTCAAGTTTAAGGAGTAAAAGGTTTAGGTCATCATCGGTCAGTATTGTTTCTAACAGAACAGAAACTAGTAAGCAAGATTAATCCAAATAATTGTGGATCTAAATACCCTTTAGCAGACGCCATCTTGCATTATGCAACAATCATTGCAACTATTCTTGATGAAAGGAGCAAGATGCATTCATGGGTTGACCCCACATGAATTGTCCTCGGTTTTCGTTAGGAAAAGCTGTAATTGTCCTTTTTTAATCATTATTACCTGTAATGTCTGTGTGCATGTCATTTTGATAGGGATTTTTCAGTGTTTATTATTTTAATTTTTCCTTGGGTACTTTTTCGTTCGTCGATTGGGCTCGTCCTTGTGGGGTGCATTGATACACCCAAATTCTCTTTCCATTTTTCCGTGTATCAACCTTGTTCAAGTGGATCTTAGTCATCCACTTATGTATACACAGAAAAATGGACAGAAAATCACCTCTCGCATTAATACGGGGTCGTTGGGGATTTTTGGATAACTGATTCATCGTTAGTTAGTAGTTCTCGGAATCGCAGGTAAGGGGACCATGACAACTGACTTCATCTCAACATTTTCGTATGATACGGTCCAAAGCCCATCAGGCATTGGATTGGAGACTCGATTTTCTTATTAGCCCTTCTCCTCATTCGATGAGTTGTTTGCATTTTTATTGTGAAAGGCGCGGTGGTGACCAATAGCAATAGCAATTGCAATAGGCAATAGAATATAGCTAAGCTAGGCGCTAGTCTAGGATAGTTGTTGTGAGGATTCTATTGAAACGGTGCGTTTGGATCATGATGTCTTAAACGACGCTGCTCTTCTTATGCTTCTTAATTTTTAAAGTTCCCGTGCTTTTACTTCGTCTTCTTCGTTATTCTCTCCCTCCCTGTTCAGTTCCTTGTCCACCAAGTTAATAAATAGTTATCGTTTCTGGAGCTCAAATACATATTCCCAAGAAGCACCCTTGCTCCAACCATCTGACTATTGAATTAGCAGCTGTGTTGCTGAACGGTTGTTTCTCTTGACCATCTCCTCCCCAACACTGCTACTGAAACATGTGAGTACTTCCGGTGAGTAATACCGTAGAAGTTCTCCTTTGTTCCATTTGAGCGTTCTTTAATTTTTGACACTTGTTACATTTGAGCCTTCTTAGTTTGTGACACTTCTTAAAAAGTGATTAAGGGATTTGCCGAATCACTTCATTTAGTTCTTTCTAGAATTAGACGCTTAACTTGTTTGTTCAACCAAAGAAGAAATTCAAGCACAAGTTTTTCCAAAACCCAGACAAAAAGATGTCTAGAAGAGGACTAAAATTCGACCAAACTTGATCAAATTTAAGCAACCAACGGAAATGAAACCCAAAAATCAACAACCGAAAGAGATCTAAATTCAAATCATTACCAACGAAAATATAAAACACGAAAACCCCCACTCGCGATCTGGGAAACTACTGGGTGACACTCTTCTTCTAGCAACCAAGATCTTACCTTTTGAAATGCAACATCAAAAGCTCCTCTTTTTACTTCCTGGAAAGAGATCACGAGAAAAAGCTACAATTTCACCCCAAAAAATGCTAGAAACAGAGGAACTCCAAAGCTTGCTCATCTGGGTCGAAGCTTATCCTTCAAATCTCTCTTTGCAAACTTGGCTAAAGATAAATCTCATAACAATGATGAAAACGTCTGAAAAATTCAGAAACTTTCTCAGCGACAGCGACTAGATCTCAGCGTTTTCTGACCGATGGGGTTAAATAAATGCTTTAAAAATGGGATTTCTAGCTTGTAATGAAGTAGCAAAATAAAGCAGAGCCTTTCTTTTGATCAGTTCTTAAACACGGAAATGAAGAACCGAGAGCCGCTATTCTCTATCATCAGTACACAAACCATCCACTATCAGTCTCTTAAACAAAATGAGAAAAAACCAAATAGCCACTAGCATTTACTCCCAGAACCATCACAAAAATGGGCAATCCAAAGAGACCCAGTTCATTAGTGGTTGGAATTTGAAGTAGGAACTAGGAAGATCCCGAAAGCGACTTCTTGTAGCTAACAGAGGCGTGAGAAATCAAAGACAATAATCAAAATACCAACTCCATGAACCACCAGCAGCCAGTAGGGATCTTCTTGAGGCTATAAAACCAACGGAGCAACTGGGGAGAAAAATAACAAGAGTTTCTTAATACTAATTGAATTGAGTCCATCGTTTAACTGTCACTGTTCGACTTTTTCAGGACACATCATTTGTGGATCATTGCGCATTTATACTAATATGTATTCGGAAAACCATTTTGAGTTACACCGTCGTAAAAAATAATATCGTTGTTTGTTCGTTAGTTCAGCCTTGGAAAAATGATTACAAGCGTTAAAGGTTTACCTAAAAATGAAAAAGCATTCCAAGAACAAGAAAGCTAAGTTGTATCCTGATGGAGCCATACAGTGAGCCACTAATCAAGGCTAAGTAATATGTCGTAGAAAAATTGATCATTGTCACAAGCTATCTGCACCATGAAAAATACTCCTTTTGCTCAATGCTATAGAATGCATGCAACCTGTAAGCCTTTTACCAAAATACTGTATTTATAATTTATCCATTTCCGCGGCATAAATCTTCCCAAGGTTTGGAACCAAACTTTGATATCTATTCACATACCTAACCATAAAGCATTTCTCTACATAGCTCAATACAGTAGCAAAATTCACATCTTGTTCTATCAAACCATTCATTTGCAGAACCTTAATGACACAACCTCTAGGCATAACCCTCTTCTTCAAGCTATAGCAAAAAATGATCGGAGCTTTGGCAATAGTTGAATGATCCATGCCCATTTCGTTCACAAGAAATTGCATCACGCCTCTTACCTTCTTCTCAGACAATGTCATAAGTATCGGCTGTTTCTTGAAAGCTGACCAGATCACATCTTCAGACCAACCCAATTTCCCAAAAGCCTCAAATTTACGCACCCATGTTGAGGGTCGTAAACAACCAAATGCTACTAGTGCTTTCATAAATTTCATGGTGGAAGGGTTGAATCCAAGTTCCACAGTTCTCTTCACATAGGCACCAAAATTTTCAGCCCTGAGGACAAGTACACCAGGATTGCAACTCGCCAATAGAGAGACAGAGGATTGTGGCACTCGAAGGCTTCTCAATAGTGAAATATTCGTTGTCAAATGCTCTCGATAATGACTATTAGGAAAAAGGAATGAGCGCTTCATCGCCCGAACTATACTCCTATCATCCAGACACACAACATCCCTGAGGATATGATAATAAGGGATTATCTTATCCTTTAAGCTTCCTCTCAACATATTTGGATTTGAAGAGAAAACATTCCTGAGTTCGGCTTTTGAAGCTCCAAGAGACAGAAAGAATTGAAATTTGGGAAGAAGATACTTAACATCGGTAACAAGAAGTTCAGGACAATACCTGCCAAGTTTACATATTTGGGTGTCATTAAATCCGTAGTCCCTCAGAAGAGAAAGGACCAAGTCTCGTCGTTTTGGGGTTCTAAGTAGGACTTTCTTGGAGATAGAGGTAGCAACCTGAGAGGGCAAACCCCACGGGTCAATCAAGCAAGGAACTGTAAATGGGCCGTTTGCTTCTTGTCTTTCCTGTTTCGGAGCATCTAGCAAAGGAAGAATTGAATCTTTCGTCGCAAAGTAGCGGAAAAATTGCAGAAGACCAGTATTTTCATTGGAGACAGAATGTAGCAGCGGTACTCTTCTAGAGAACAATCCAATCATAGCTTAAGCAATTCACAACGTCCCACTACTAGTAAGCTATAGACCAACAAAGCTTTATACCGTTTCTGTACCTCCGAGGCTCAAAGATTCACGCTTTTCCCATTTCAATGAAAAAACTCGATATTTATGAACACACACATATCATTGAGGGAGTTGAACAACGACTGAAGTTTTTATTAGAGGCACTTTTCCAGCCATCTAGGGTTTGCTCGATCGAAACGAACATTTCGTACGCCGTTTTTGCAACTTATTGTTTGGTTTAAACTAAAAAAGTTGAGTAACATAAATGGAGTAGTGTTAAAGAGTATGCGGGTACTTTTAGCCCCTAATCTTGTGATAAAAGTAGACGTGCACAACTGCACAAGTGAGTTAGTAAATGACCCTTTTGTTTTAAATGAGGTTGTAATTCGAACTATATGTAGTTGTTTAAAATTTGAGGCTAAAATTTTAACTCGCGCAAAAAATCTACCCAATTCAAACGAGAAATAATTTAAGTGTAAATAACTTAAAGGTGTCTTCTTATAATGAAATCTCCATCCAACTATCTAAAGAAGGGGAAAAATGGTTTAGTTCCAAATTATTTCCAATATAAAAAATATCGAGAAAATTTTAACGAAAGAAAATAGTACCAATCAGTGAACGTATTACAAAATCTCAACAATTGCTAATCTTTAAGCTTAGCACCCCCCCTACAAATTAGTGCTCGGGATTGAGGAATAAGAAGTTCGAAAAAACGCCATTGTCATTCTTAATCTTAAAGTAAAGCCATCTGAGAGTATGCATTTAATTTCTAAGAATAGCCGACATCATTCATTCAATTAGACACTAGCTTCGTCAAAATCATGGCTCAAAACAAATACTCAAGTTTCTGCAACTGTGAATGAAAAACTGAAGGTAAATGGAGAACAGCAGCCATTCACTAGCCAGGTCAAGATTCTCAAAACAATTTGTTTCTACAGCAGATGCCCAGATTCAGATCAAGGAATGACGTTTCCAACGTTAGAAGATACTCTTGGCTCTATCAATAAATCTGAAAGTAAACATCCAACTCCTGAGGTGGGAAAAGTTGGTCCTCATAAAACTGGACAATAATTATATCTTCAAGGTAGTTTGATAAGTAGTACCGTCAAATCTATCTGATCAAGCAAATGCGGACAAGATATTCTTCTTCAAGATGAACTCATCTACCTTTGCTGGGCTGATTGACTGCAGCAGAAACAGTACAAGAAAAAGATTTACATACAATAAGATGAAAAAGTAAAATACTGAAGACCACATGAGTTAACCATGCTTTCATTCCGTGGGCTACCATAAGCAAACAGCAAAGTTGTCGAAGGAAAATCTTCAGCCGTATATCAAGAAATTGATTTCAGTCTTAAGACTCATCAATCCATTATTCTTACCTTCTCAAGCATACGATTAAGGCGATTAATTTCATTCTTAGCATAATCAGCACCTTTCTCCATACTATTCTTAGCAGCTTTCAGGTAGATCTTTCCATACCTGTCACAAGTTCAAATGAAATCAAACAAGAACAGCTGAAGTGAAAAGTTAAAGATACATGATCATTCATGCATGTTTGGAAAGTATCTGATCATGGGGATCAACAAATAATAGAAATAATTATCCAAAATTTTAAACCAAATTACCTAGATGATGAACCGCCGAGTTTCTGAACTTCCTCTTCTAGTTTGGCAAAGACTGCTTTCTTTTCCTCTTTGCTGGCATAAACCAACTCTTTGGCCAAAGCATCCAAACTATCGACTAAACCGGCCTATCAAACAACAGGAGTAAACAAACATTTAAGGACATAGAAATCAAAGGTCCTCAACGCATTCAATGTAAGACTTACTTTCAGAGTAAGTTGTCCTTTCCCATCACGACTGGTTCCACACTTCTCATTGATGAAAATCACAAAGTGTTCTAAATCTCTCCCACCATCATAATCCTCACCAGCTTTGTTGTTTTTGGGAAAGAATTTCAATGTTGGGTAGCCACTTACTCCAAACCTGCACACAGAGAGACACTAACATTGTTTAATCAACTACTAGTTTCAAAAACTTATTCCATCTTTCTAGATGGTGCTGACAAGTGTGACTTACTTTTCGGCTACATCCCTATATTTGTCAGCATCCAAATTGGCAATCACTACATCTTCCTCCAATTTAAATGCAGTAGCTACCTTTTCATAAGTCTGCCACGAGAAGAAAAAGGGAGGTGCGAAAATCATTTATTCAGAAAGATTCAAGCAAGCAGGCTTCCAGAAGTCAGAAAGTTCATGTAGATGAACAAGGAAAAATGAAATAGCCTTACAGGAGCAAGATTTTTGCAATGGCCACACCTGGAAATGCCACCAAAGGAATAAGTACAAACATGATATCAAAATATAAAGGGAACTCTATAAACAGATTATTTATTATTTCCTCAGCAACATAAGAACTCCAGATAAAAAATAACCACAAAAAGATGACCCATGGCTATGGGACAAAAATGCTTACCACGGTGCATAAAACTCAACCAGAACATCTTTGGTTTTATCCAAGACAATCTCATCAAAATTTTCAGCAGTTAATACAACAACATTGGATGGGATAGCAGCAAGCTTCACGTTGGTCCCTATAACCAAACATAACAGATTAGGAACATGTCATGATTACAAATGATAAAAGATTGATGTGATTAGAATCTGTAAATGCGCAACAAGAAAGTTATGACAACAGAAATCTACTAGCTGTGATCAAGTTTTGAAGAGATACACCTGGCCATGACCATAAGAATCATTTAAAGACAAAAGACTGCAATTATCTATCATCACACATTAAAGGAACACTAAATACCAAATGAAAGGGACAGAGACTTCATGAAACACAAGTCGGTAAAGCTCAATTTAATTTCACTAATACTTCCACAGGAAGGCAACACCCCAAGGTAATAACAACAATAGACGAAATTTCATATCATATGTTAGTCACATTGCATCCCAATTTCCACATCCAATAAACACAATTCAACAAAATTTTATTGATGTTGGAATTTTTACTTTTTAACTAAGATAGCGTATGGATGAGAGTGATTGAGGAAGACAATTACCTCCTTCATTATTCACAAACTCAGCAAGGGATTCTGCTGTACGTGGTCCTTCATAACTAGTGATACCATATAAACAAGTAAAGAATCATTCAATTGAAAAGAAAAACGCAATAAGGTATATTCCAAGTTCTACTGACTGCAAGCTTTTAATTATCCTCACTTTTTGGGTTCCAAAGATCCCTTAGGAAACCACTGGATTGTTGGGTAACCAGAAACTCCATACTTGCTGCATAAAGTCTTGTGCTCATCACAATCCACCTAAATAACATAGACTGAAGACAGATTAAAACGGATGCTATACCATTAACAAAGACCCGATGCAATAATTTTCTACTTGGACTCCAGATTCATCCTACAGTAGTAATTGCACAAGACCAGACCAGGCCTAAATTTCGCAATTAACCAAACACTAAGAGCAACATCAGAACACTTAAAGCAATTAAGTTTATACTAGAACATAAAGCTAACCTTTCCGATCAAGACTGACTTTGCCTTCTTAAAGCTAGCCCCAAGATTCTCGTACTCGGGCGCCAGCTTTTTACAGTGTCCACACCTGCCACAACGAAACTAAACTAAATCCAGAACATTCTAAAACAACGCTCAAACAAAAAATCGTCGCATAAATAGTAGCTAAAGATCACTAAAGTAGAAAATAGAAAAATTACTACCTGTCATATTGATCATAGACTAGGAAGTCAAAATTAATACAATCCAAAAGCAAATTTATAAATAAATCACTTCTTAATCAAAATTTAGAAGAGATAAACTAAAATTATTTGATTGAAACAAGAGATCATAAATGATGGCCTCAAAACTTTACCAAGGAGCATAGAACTCGACGAGAGCTCCTCTGTCTTGACCGACCTCTTTCTCGAAATTTTCTTCCGTCAAAACGACGACGTCGGCCAGTGCAGATACGGCTAACAAAGCCAAAGCTCCGACGAAGACCCAGATCTGTTGGTACTTCTCCATTTTCTTTGACTCTCTCGTTTTCTCTTGTCTTCTCAATCTAATGGTCTACAAATGGATGCCAGAGTTCGGATTTTTCGTGTACAGATGGATGCTAGAGTGTGGAGATCTGCAGCAGTTACCATGGACTGCACCATTAGCTTGCTGACGTGGCGAAATCTGGTTTCTATAAAACTGGAGTTTTGGGTATGTTTCGAAATTGAATTCTAGGTGACGTGTTTGGATGACGTGGCTCATTGTTAGAGGTCCAACTGCTGTAACGACTTGGACCTTCTCAGCATATTATATTTTGTTAATCAATGCAGAGGTGGGTACGCATCAAGCATATACTTGTAATTTGTGAAGCCCGGCAAGCCTAGTAATTTCCCTTCTTTGTTGTAAAGGCGCTCGATCCAGACCAATATCGAAAGGTAAATTTTAATTTGAACATATTTAAATTTAAATAAAAAAATATTCTAAAGTTTGAATTAAAAATACCTTACCCAAACTTGTACAGATTCCGTGTGGCCGTATGAGATAAATTCGGACTTTGGGCCCATGTGTACAAAAGATTGCCACTTTAATGTCTATTATCAAGCAATGTTATACTTTCTTTAGCAATCATCCGATTACAATAGGTAATAAGAATTACATTAGCTGTTACTTAATTTTATTAACAACTAACTGACAGCATATTGTATCATATTGTATCAGCTGATTTAACTAGTAAATAATACTAATTGTTTATTTAAAAGTGTTTAGTAAAATTAACTGCTTATATGTAAAATAACTTATAAGGATATGATTAAATTTTTTTATAAGAATATGAATATTTTATCTTATTATTTTGTTGAATATTCTCATAAAAATTTAAAATTTAAATATTTAATTTTATAAAATTATGTTTATAACTATAATAAAAAATAGAACATATAATAGTAATAGTAGTAGTAGTAATAATTAATTAAGTAAGTAAGTAAGTAAGTAAGTAGTAATAGTAATAATAATACTTTCTTTCCCCGTATTAATCTTGAAGTTCATTTTTTTAGTATATTAACTTATTTATCACTAACCCATCAATTTTGATAACTTGGCTGTAATAAAGCTTATTTTTCCTATATTTAGTTGAACTAATAAATTATTGTTAAGGTAAATTTCTAGACAATCAAATATGTTTTTTAATTGTTTAACTATAACAGGGAAGAGTGAAGGAATGTTTAAATAAAACCATGACCATAAATCAACTAGAAAATTTGTAGATAATTATACATCTAAACACAAAATATAACAATTCAAATAAAGGGAAAGCAATAATAAAAAATGATAACTTGAGTAATTTGAAATAAATTTGGGCACAATCATTTTTTTGTCCCTTAATTTCTCAACAATAGGAGCAAAACTTTCTTTATAGGAGCATTTTCAAAAACAACAAATTGGGTTCAATCTGTCAACTTAATCAGCTGATTACTAAATATAATTATCAGCAATTTGACATAATCAAACAGCTAAATACCTCTCAATTTACCAAAAAATAGTTGATAAACTATTTACTAAACAAGTTCATAATGTAACATGATTTTTAGGACATGATGAAGTTGGAAGTGCATTAATAGAACTATACAGATACTGCAAGTCCTCTGTAATCGTTGGCTTGACAAACTTGCCAGTTCTAGACATATTGAAGTGCTTCACTATAAAATTACGCACTGATCGTGCTTTGTTTATCAATTTTTATGTAGGAATATCAACCGTAATCGACAAATTGTAATCAAAGCACAATAAATATTTTGTAATTTTTGAAAGAGCTCTTTAATTAATTAATTTAAAATTTTGAATTAAAAATAAAAGGATAAAAAGTGTGGTTTGCATCTCAACATTTTATAAAAGATCCAAGTAAGTTCCTACTATTTTCTCTTATATTACTTTTCACACTAATATTACAAAAATAATACTCAATCTACCCTGAATAAGGTATAAAATTGTTAATAAAAATAACAGTAAAGACGTATTTAAACTTTTGTGAAATGTTAAGTAAAAATAACACTTTTATTTGATATTAAAAAAATTATTTTTAAAATCACATCTTGCATTCTAACATTATATAGTCTATATTAATGACTCATATACTAAAACCTTTGAAAAACTTAGCTATGTTAAGATTTAAGATGCTTCCAATACTATTTTAAAAATGTTAAAGATGCAACGTCATATCATAAATAATATTATGGACTAACTTAGACTTTTTATGAATTGTGAGGGGGTAATTCGTTCTTTCTGTCTTAATAAAAGGGTTGAAACATACCTTATTTAGAATCTTGCAAAAATTTTCTTTCTAAAACTGTCAACTATGAAATGTTCACGTGTCCATCTTCTAATGATATTCACAATACAAAAAAGAGAACTCTATGTAAGAGAAGAAAAGATAAGAGAACAAACTCTTTGATATCATTTTCCTATTTTAAAAAAAGAAGACACTAAGGTTTCTTTCTAATTAAAATTAAAATACTAATTATAGATGAAGCCTAACTTAATTTTAATTACAATTTAATCTTAATAAAATTAAACATATTATATTTAATCCATGGATTTTATTACAATTTAAAATTAAGTCCAATTTAATTTAAATCAAAATTTCCTCCTTAAATTCTTTTTATGTGATCCATTAAATTCATAATTTATTAGAAATTATTAGAAATTATAATTATAATTCATAATTAGAATAGATAAATTACAATTTATTTTATGTATAATCATATATCAAAATTGACGTCTAGCAACATGTCATAACTACTCAAATATAATGAAGGTCAAAATAGTTTGACTTAAACTATTCATGCATGGTTATAACATATTATTTTAATCCTTTAGGTACTTAATATTCTAATTAGATATAAAGTATGAAATTAATATCTACTTTATTTAAATCTAATCATATTCATTCTTACTAACTAGCAATTGATTAACAATTGATATTTAAAAAATAACTTTTTCAAATCTCAATTCACTATAGCTAAATAATTCCTTAAATTATTACCAATAAAGAACAATGAAATATTCTCCCTTATTATTTTACAGTAATGAATCTTTTATTGACTTAGTCAACTATTTCCTTATATCCAAATGCTATTGACTAAATTATTCTAAATAGAATAGATCATAAGTAACATCAAAATATAATAATTTTCACATGAGATACTATGGTAATGTCTAGTTTAAAGATTAATTATATAACCATCATAATAAGAAAACTAAAAAACATACAAGTAATGTTCTATTATGGATCCTTATAATTGAATCAATTTAGTAACTTTATTCTCTAATAAACAAACATATGTTTGTTTAAGTATCTTTATACTTTTATTTATAAGATCAATTACTTTTTTATAAGAAAAAATATAACATCTGCTAGTTTTACCATTCCACCAATATCATATCTTAATAAAACTACAACTATAAATAATTTAAGACTAATATATAAATCTCATAATTACAATCCCATCATAATTTTAATTACACAATAACTATTACAAGAAATTTATCTTAGTATTATGTATCAAATGTAATCTACAAAAATATATAAAGATAAAGAGTACCTTTATTGATTAAAATAATAATATCATACATTAAATTGCAATCAATCGATTGACTACAAAGGCATAAATTAACAATCCTCGCTTACATTAAAGTCAATTAACTATGTATCTACTACCATATCCATCCATATGTCACTTATGTCATTTTAAGATAATAGTTTAGTGAGAGGATTCGTAAGATTCTCTTTAGTAAGAATCCACAATAATGCAATGTATTTCTACTCTGCTACGTTTCCAATCAAGTGAAGCTTTCTAAATACATGTTTTGACCTTTGATCAGATTTTGGTTCCTTTACATATGTAATGGCACCATTGCTGTCACAATACAATATAATTTGCTCAACGCCATTAGGATCCACTTTAAGTTTGATGATGAACTTCTTTATCCAAACTACTTCCTTTGTTGTCTTTGACACTAAAATTTACTCTACCTTAGTCATAAAATTAGTAGTGATTAGTTGTTTAGAACCCTTCTAACTTACTACACTACCATTTTGGAGTGAGGATGTATCCTAACTGTGATCTGCTATCATCCAAATTGGACTAAAAACTCACATATAAATACCTTCAACTCTTAGTTCAGCTCCTCCATAGACTAAGAAAGCATCTTAGTTCTTCTCAAGTACTTTAAGATATCATTCACATTTGTTTAATGACCATCACTAGGATTAACTTGAAATATGCTCAAAGCATAAGAGACCTCTAATCTACTACATAGCATTATTATACAAGATTGATCCAATGACTAAAGCATATGGAACATAATCCATTTTATTTCTCTATTTTTATGTCTTTGGATATATATACCATGTGAGGGAGAAATCCCATAAGACATAGGTAATGATTCCCTCTTAAAATTCATATTAAACCTTTTTAACACTTAGTCTATGAACACAGACTGGGATATACTAAGAAACCTCTTTGATCTGTCTTTATAGATCTATATTCCCAAAATATAGGTTACTTCTCCCCTATCCTTTATGAAAAAGTTCATGGGCAACCAAATATTTACAAATTAGAGCATCGGTATTGTTATTTTCAATCAGCAGTATATCATCCACATATAGTACTAGGAAAATAACTGCACTCCTACTAATATTCTTATAGGCACATAGTTCATATATACTTTTTTATAAAATCAAACTCTTGAATTCAAAACCTTTAAGTTGTGTTGTTGGCCCCCGAAATTTTCTTAAGGAATTAAGCATGATTTAGATGAATTTTGAGGTTTGATGGATTGATTTTTGGAGCTAATTATTCATATCAAGGTTAGTAAGATTTGTATGACATAGATTAAGTGAATTTAAGTATTAATGTTATAAGAATAAATGAAGGGCATT
>JANZLC010000009.1:18429073-18443157 GCA_026413385.1 Erythroxylum gracilipes
ATCACCTTTCACATATAAGTCAATTATACCCGGAATGTCAATGAATGCATGTACAGTCATTTTAATATGTGCAAAAATTCAAATTCACGTATGCGTATGCTAACAATATGCATGAGCATAAAAATGCAATTTTCTTAATCTCTCATTGATCTCACATGTACCGTATTTTTGGATTCTAATTTTTAATAGGGGAACAGGATGTTACATTTCTCCCCTCTTTAATAAATTTTGTCCTCGAAATTCTTATCTAATTGATCAGGAAGACAGGGGTATTGTTTCCTCAAATACTCCTCCGTTTTCCTTTTAACTTCATCACTCGAATAATTTCTTCTAATTGACCATAGTCAATGTAATTAATCCATCCTCTAATCATTTCTTCAGATATCACACTATCTTAACAGTTTCCTCAATATAATTTAGGTTACTCAAAATTTTCACTTTGCAAGCCGACAATACATCTTTGTCAGATCATATCATTATTTCTTAGCATATTCACATATAAAATATTATAAATCTAAGACATCTTTTATCAGTAACACTAACCCATTATAATTTTGTACAGGTCAATTCATATCGGGCTTAGCTTATCCTTTCTCCAAATCTGAGCACACCATACCAAGGTGGTACTCACAAAAACAATTCATCTTTCCTTTGATAATTCACTTCTCTTCAGTGTTAATACACTCAACTCTTATGTATATCACACTATATTCCATAACTTCGATGTTGATCCACCAAATTCACTCGTCTTTCTTGAGTCACTTACTTTCTATTATAGATTCATTTCACTGATTACAGTATCTCAAATCAATTCTGGTCTTCAACCATTTTTAGACCCGCTTTATTTCAATGTAAGGGCGAACGACTCTTTTTGTCATATAACGTCTCATACAATATTCTAATGATATCACTATGATAATGATTGTTATGCTTAAAGTCACTTAGAACTATACATTGATCTCATGTTCCTGTGAACTCCAAAATATAAGCTTTAAGCATATCTCCAACAGTTAAGAATGTTGGTAACTTATACATGTAGTCACTTTCTTCTACTTCCTTAGCCGTCAAATGCTATTTCAGTGTATTCCTACTAGGATGTCTAGCTTAGGTCGTTACTTGTGCTTTCTCTAGTAATCTCTTTGCTTAATCATCTTTATTGAGTACACATTCTTCTTATTTCAACCACAAAGCAACATTTTTCCTATTCTAACTCAAAATTCATATTCATTTTTAATTCCTCAATAAGATTCACAATTCTGGATCCTCAATTTGGGCCTTGCTAATTTTTTCATACAAACTGATTTTTAATTTCAATGCATCAGATTACAACACTAGCTTTACTGGGAAATACTCATTTGTACATCATAATCTTCCATTAACTCTATCCATTGTCTCAGTCTCATTTTCATTTCTTTCAAGCTCAATAATTATCTCATACTTTAATAATTCGTATAAAATCCGAAATGTTTCATTGTACTTATAATGTCTCCAAGCTCTCAATGCAATTACTATTGCAGTAAATTCTAAATCATGTATCAAAATTCAGCTCATGAGGCTTAAACTGACTCCATACATACGAAATCACTTGATTATGCTACATTAGATTTCATCCTAATTTCTGATGTGAAACTTCATTACATACGACATAATCTTCAGAACCAAACGATATAATTACATCGGTGTTATAATTCATTAAGGATTCTTTTTACATTCATCAGTCCATACAATTTACACGTTTTCCCTCAGACATTTTTGTCAAAGGACTAAGATTGATAAAAACTCCTTAACAGTCTCTGGTAGTATCCAACATATAGCTAGTTCTAAAGAACTCCGAATCTCTCATATGTTCCTTGTAGTTTCTTACTTTGTCATCACCTCTATTTTTTTGGGTCTCCTAATGTGCCAGATTCAAATACTATACCACCCACAATTTATTTGATCAAGCTAAGATTCACTTTTATGGAACTTGGCATATAACTGTTTCTACCTTCATGATATGTAAGATTTCCTCAAGTATTCAAAATGTTCTCTTTACTTTTCGAATACATTTAAAATACCATCTATGATCATAGTCGCTAATTGACATAATTTTTCTTCGGTCACTTTAATCTTCAATACCACAATACTGTCAGGGCATTTTTAACTCCAATAGATATAACCCAAATTTTCTTATGCCCATGATTTGGTCTCATAGTTCTTTAAGTATCTAACTCCTCAATGAGGTAGTATTATCTCATGTTATTTTCGGTTTCCCCAATTGAATTCTTTTCTCAATTCATTTGATTTTTTCTGATTTCACATTGACTTGTTCTAATGTCTGTTCATTCATACTAGTTTCTCCACACATTTCGATTTATTGTAATCATAATTTCTTGTATTGGTAACAATTCATCAGATCTGATTTGTATCTCTTATACTTAATGTCACCTCAAATTCAAGAATCCAATCACATAGTTAAATACTTTACATAAAAAAAAATGCATACACTCTCAGTATCATATTCTACATCTTATTCTTGAGTCTCCGTTAGGATTAGGACTCCAATATTCACTTTTGATTCATTATAAAAAAAATCATTTCTGATTTATTCCTTCATTAATCATTCTTAAGAATAAACTATCTGGTCTGCTTAATCTAATTCGGTGAAATTATTATTCGAAAGAAGATTTCTTGTTTCTATCATCTATATTATTCATGTAACCTTTATCAATCCACTGTTTCCATCACTACTTATTAGACATTCTTAGTACCTCAAGAAGATCAATTTCTATTGTTTCTTATAAGGTCATAATGTTCTGGTTACCAAAACCTAATGAAGTGCTAGACATCATTATTATCACATATGCTTAGGTTTGTATCCTCAAGGTCATCCCATTCTATCCAAAGATTTATTTTTGATATATCACCAATTATCTTACAATAGTAATACTTTGATCTCCATTGATCCTATACAATATTTCTCTCTTTATCCTTACCACGATCAGGGTTTTCTCTCATTAACATATATTAAAATTAACTTTACCTCAATTCTCCATAATTTACCTCTTCTAGTGTTACATCATGTCATAATGATTCAACTACCATATTGGGTGCATTAACTCTTCTCATTTGATTCATCATCTTTTTCTTTATCTCATTTCTATCTCATCTTCCTATTGTCATTCATCTCCCATATGTATATCCTCAATCAATTCCGAATTATAGATGTATAATCATCATAAAATTCTGGTCTCAATTTTACTAATATCTTCTTACGGTAGATCATAACTCTTGTCACATTAATCAAACAGCCACTTTGGTTCTAATTTCATCTTCTTAAGATCATAACAAATTTATGTTTCATTACATTCTGCTTGTACACTTTAAACTTCTCATTTCTACTTATATCCCTATTTTCCTCAAACAATCCATGGCAAGACATTCACATTTCTATCACATTCGGGGATATATCACCACAGTATAATATTGATGTCATATTCAATAATACATCCACCAATACTAATACGTTTGAATCATTATCTGTCATATTTACCCATATACTATTTCTCATTTCTAAATATTCACAAACTTTCATTTTCTCACATTCTGAAAGAGCATCACTCTTCTCGCCAATTCTACTAACTCTAACTCTTAACACATGCTCATGCGTGTGACTCATATACATATGACTCAAACTAGGGATCAGTTGCTACTGTCTGCTATGACATGACCAAAATGCATATAACTTGACACATATTTCAAAAAATGCCCATGCAAGATACTAATTCTAGGCTCTGATACTAAAATGTAGCACCTCACTCTCACAAGACACGTACTCGACATCCTGAGTGGTGTCTGAGTATGAATCCCACAAGGGTGGCATACTAGGACAATTAAAAATTTAAAAGTCGGTACAATTTTTTCACATTTATTATACACGTATGTGGAAACTAGAAATCAAATCAGGCCCATACTTTTATTTCATAAACATTGAAATTATAAATATTATTACACTTATTGATCAATCTCTTTTACAAAACATTCTAATTTGGAAAAATTGTTACATACAGAAATATTTTCAAATACACATGATACAAAAATTACGGAATACATTCTTTCATACAAAATTAATGAAAGTACTTATGCAGACGCGAACTGATTCCGACCTCTATCTCTTACTTGAATACAGTGGCTATACTCCTGTTAGCCTAATAGGGTAACTCTTCTGAGCCTGAAAAATATTGTAAATTTTGGGTGAGTTTTGCGAACTTAGTGAGTGACCATCCTCGATGGCTCACTCATCACATAACACATGCAATTCACATATTCACATAATTCACATCATTTCACTAATAATCATATTGAATCACATACACTTGATCAATCATTTCACATTTTACATTCTAAACATATCACATTCAGAAGTCATTCAAACCATAATAATCATTCATATCATGCATATGTAGTGCACATGAGACTCATTTTCAATTTATTACTTTATTATGACCGAGTGCCTAAACTATCCCATATTTATTGCAGATACAAGACTCATTAATAACTGTCCAGTATCCGTTGGGGATACGGGCTCATTTTACATAGTGAGCCTTTGGCTCTTATACACTTTCTGAGCTTTAAGCTCTTTTTTACAATCTGAGCTTTAAGCTCTTTTTCACATTTTGAGCCTTAAGCTCTTTTACATTGACTACTCTGGTCACAACTGCCTTTATGTTTCATGCATTCATGTAATGGAATGCATCACATATCATATGCTCAGTCGGTCACATGCTTGCACATTAACATTCAAATCACATTTTCCATCAGACTCAAGGTCCAGCATTCAACATCATTGTTGAGTAACACTCTTTCATTCACATGCATGTTCACATTTTTCTTCGAAACTAGGTCTGACATTTAACAATCAAGTTAAGAAGCACTTATTTCATTGCATTCACATACAAGGAACACTTCTATATCTCATTCATATATCACAATCATCGGACCTTCATTGTTTGGAATTAACACAATCAAATCATATTCATTTAATAATTCAAACATAATATAAAACAAACAATTAATTGAGTGACCATCTAGGTTAGTCACTGTACGCTCCATATTAAAAATTGCTTCCAAGACCTAGAAACTTCTGAATGTGGACACTTTTCCTGCACATCAACATTATATAACACAAACATTGCACACACACATTAATAACTTAGCACAATTATAAGTATTCAATAATGCACAATACACAACACATGTTCATGACAATCTCCAGTTTCACTCTATTTTTCTCATCCTATAAACATTCATATTCCCAATCTTACATAAGTATCATTTATACTTATGGTTTATACCTCAATAAAACCATTAGAATCACAATTTCTAACTCACTTGGTCAATTTAGATTTTTCCTAAAACACCCTTTCAAGTCTACCATTCATGCTCAATCAGAAAATGAAAATGAAGTAATTTGATAATACTTTCTTCTTGAAAATTGTTCTCTTATCTCTTAAGTTTCTAATGACACTAAGATCATTCAATTTGGTTCAGTAATCCGAAATTTATACTCCAATTATTTCAGACTGTTCATAAACTAAGACAATATCCTGTACTCAACTTTAATTCAGAAATCTGGAATTGTAAAAAAGAATTAAAACTTAATTTCTTCAAACAATTTGTATCCCTATGTCTCTAGTTTACTCCTAATTAAAAATCTTTCCATTTCGATAATTATAAGACCAGATATTGTCAAAATACCGAAGCATGCTTAATGAAAATACTCCATTCATCAATTTTCCAGAACTCCTCATCATTTTTGTCCCAAATTTATCCCTCAATCTCCACAAAATGATTTCATATGGTTATAATTTTTGGTGGAGATGTATTAAAAATTGTTTTGAGTCTAATGGTTCAAATCTCATGTCATTTGGAGGTCAGGAGAAGAAGTTGTAGCCAAAAGAGTGAAGGATGTCCATATCAGTCCCCTTCAATAAGCATTCAATGTCACAATCATGCATAAGCACGATTGTGATATTCAAGTTGATTCAGAAAAGTCACAATCATGCTTGTGCACGATCGTGGTTTTCCAAACTTCTCCAAAATGTCACAATTGTGTAGAAGCACGATCGTGCAACCCCTCTTTTCTTCTCCAAATTCACGCACTGCAGAGTCTCTTCTTCTCAAAATAGACCTCTGGGTTAATATTTCATGGTCATTTTGATATGGAATATGAAGGATTTAGGCAAAACACTCCTCTCAAAAATTGTTCATTTATTTCTTGATTTTCTAATGACACTAATTTTGTACAATTTGGTTCTGTTTTCTGCAAGTTATACTAAAACAACTACAGACTTTGAAACTCTGTTTCCAAAAATTCAAATTCAATCCAAACTTTGAAACTCTTAGAGACATAATTCAATTTAGATTTCTTTATGAAAAATATATCCATATGTCTCTAATTTAATCGTAGCTTAAACTCATCCTATTTGGATGTCTACAGATTAAGTTATGGCCAAAATACAGATGCATGTTTAGTAAAAACACTGCATCTGTACATTTTCTAGCATTCTTCATTGTCATTTTCATCTTAATTCATCTCTTTTGCTTACTCTATCACTTCTAGTGTAGGGCCCCGCTTGATTCCAAAATCTAACTCTTGCTCTGATACCACAAATGTTGGATCCCGTT
Organism: Erythroxylum gracilipes; assembly: GCA_026413385.1. Lineage (NCBI taxonomy): Eukaryota > Viridiplantae > Streptophyta > Magnoliopsida > Malpighiales > Erythroxylaceae > Erythroxylum > Erythroxylum gracilipes. The sequence goes on from JANZLC010000009.1 coordinate 18,435,740, forward strand.
TTCGGAACCCAACCCTTGCTCTGATGCCATCTATGTTGGGTCTTGCTTATTTCTAGAACCCAACGCTTGCGAATATCATGAAACCTGAGCGTATTCTGCAAATACCATATGGAACCCTCTTTAGAATACCATAATACTTAAGTATGGTTCCTTGTAATCTCTTTAACCATCATCTTCATTCTCATAACATCCAAAAAATTTACTCATAATTTGTTCAATGGGGTGCCCACACAAATCAACCACCATACTCAAACTCATTTCTCCTAATTGTGAACAGAATTTGGAAATATTAAAACCAGAATTTCAATTTGACTTCTTCAAAGAAATCATATCTCTAGGTCTCTAGTTTGTTTTGAAGCAAGAATCATCTTAATCAGAGCTCTATAGATCAAGATATGCTTAAAAAGCTAAAGGGTGTTCATACCCCAATCATGCTCTCCCAACTAATCCCTCAATTTCTCTAATGGAAACCTTTTCAAATCAACTAAAAAAGATACCAATTTTCATATAGAGATAGAAAAATGTCTTAGAAATCCATTTCTTTAAGAATCACTTCATTTGGAGGTCGGATGAGGAAGTTATACCTGAAAGAATCGAACATGTTTATACCCTCAATCATACAGTGGCATGTCTTAGAGAAATTGCCATAACGTTTACCATAGATCTCGGATTGAGTTCATTCCTGAACCATTGGAAAGAAGCCTTCTAGATCTAAAACTGTCATGAAGACCACAAAGTGAGATTCTGCGCCTAAGAGGGTCAAAAATCACAATTTCCTAAAGTTATCCTGTGAATGCCCGTTTAATGGACATTGTTCAGGGTTAGGAGCCAAATTGGCCCAAGAAGGTCCGTCCGTTAAACAGACATAGGCGATGCTGATGGTCCTTTTTGACCTATAAAGGTCCGTTAAATGGACCTAAAGTCCGTTAAACAGACATAGGGGTTTCCTAAGCCCTTCCAAAGCCCCTCCAATGCTTCCTACTTCCAAACTAACATCATATTCACTCAATATTCCCTAAATTCAACTCTTCTAGTGCCAAATCACTTCATAACAACTCAAACACCAAATTTATCTCATAAAACTCTCAATTTCCAACTCATTTGGTTCATCAAAACCACAATTTTCTATCATTCATCATAGCTGTCTCATACACAAATCCTATGCAGCATCATAACTTGTAACGATCATATCTTTCACCCCAGTATCCAAAAATTACAAACTTCATATCGTTGGAAAGATCGAAAGACAAGCTACAACTTTCATGAAGGAAACTTTGGCTAATTTTACCTAGATCAATTCAGTTTTTCATTGTAAGTCAGAATATACAATTTTTCCTTATGAAAAACTTAGAATATCCCAATTTCACTTCCTTAACTAATGCACCATCATTCTTATCCATTCATAATTCCTATCCTTCTTTTCCATAACCTCACTTATAAGTAATAGCAATTCATATTCAAAGTTCATCAACTCAAATGGATTACTTCTTCAAGTGTACTCAATTCCAATTTAATTTCATCCTTAATTAAATCATATTTTAACTCCAGCCTTGATCCATACCCAAATTCACATGCCAAGTTGACAATCATCCATACACAAATTCATATTTCATTAGCATCATAAAATAAATGATAAATGTTTACAATGCTTCAATGGCATTCCAAGCCACATTACATCATCAATATCCAAAAACCGAAATACAACAAAAGGTACAAAATTCCATAATTCTCAACATATGTCTAAAGTCTTATTTTTATATCAATCCAACTTAAAATACAACACATGCATAATCGAACGAATGCCTTGACTTTCTTTCACCCGATCCCTTTCTCATCACCTGGAGATGGGAATGAAAGGAGGGTGAGCTTTACGCTCATGGGTGACAAGCTTATAACCGAGAAACAAGCAAAATTCATTGCAATATTTATTTCCATTAGAAAGATCAAATTGAAGCCCATGTCACATATTTTTAAATCCACAACTCATCAAGCAATTCATAACCATCATGAATCATGCATTAATTAAACTTGTCACAATTATAAACACATAAGCACATCAGAAATGGCTTGGGTGGATCCAAAACAGAACGTACTACACATTTTCGCATAGCGATCTTATGTAGCCGTGAACTTATGGGAGTCTGCGAGGGAGCTCCATACCACTAACGGATAGGCGAGAGAAGCCTTTAGACAAGTGCACTTAACATACTTAGGGGACCACCACAAACCCACATAATACGTAATTCATGAACTTGAAAGCAGATTGCCCAAATGGCAACATTTCGGAAACTTGTTTTTTTTTTTCATGAACATGCAATTTTTCAAAAACCTTTTCATTTAGCAATTTACAATTCATCATCAAAATTTCATACACAACAACATGCAGCAATTTCTTAATCAATCAAAAGCAATAAAAGTAATATTTAATAAAGTAATTGAAATCATTTTACTTTCTTGATTTTGAAAACACATTAATGGCTCATTACTCAAATTATAAACATGAAACCCACCTTATTTCCTTGCTTAATACTTGTTCAAAATGCATCCTCTCTTGCTCCTCTTGCCTCTCTTGCTTTCCTTGATCCTTCACCAAACAATGATTTTCTTGGCTCTAATGGAAGCTCTAATCGTCCTCTTCCTTTTTCCCTTCTTGAGCAACTTCAAAATCACTCTTCAAGACCAAGAAAAATCAAAACCTAACATGGCTTTCTTTCTTTTCTCCTCTTCTCCACGGTCTCTCTCTTTTCTTCTCTCTTTTCTTTGTTTTCTCTCCCATTTTCGTGCTTCCCTCTTCCTTAAAAGCAAACCCACACTTTTTATTACAAGTTTGCCATTAATGATTGAACAAAGACCCTTTTACCCTTACATGTAAGCCTTGTAACTTAAATGGCTTAGGTGGCTTGCCAATTTTGCCCCACATGAAAACTTACCACCTTAATACTATAATTCAATCAACTTATGTCATATGATCTTACTCAATTAACATGCTAATTAACTCCCATTAACATGCTAATTAATTCCATAAAAATACTCTATTAAGACCTCAAAATTCATTTAAATCATGCTTAACTCCTTCCAAAAATCAAGACCTTTTTCTAATCATGCAATTGAAGGAATTTGATAACACTTCCTTCAAGAAAAATGTTCCTCATTTTCTTAAGTTTCTAATGTCACAACAATCATTCAATTTGGTTTGGTAATCTGAAAGTTATACCCAAACATTTTCCGAACTGTTCTTATGCTGAAACAATATTATGCACTTAACTTCCATCCTAAAATTGATACTCTTAGAGACTGAATTAAAACTCAATTCATCAGACAATTTGTAGCCTTATCTCTCTAGTTTAATCCAAATTAAGAATCATTTCATTTGGATGACTAGAGCAAAAGTTATGGCTAAAACACCAAAGCATACTCAATGAACATGTTTCAATTTTATTTTCCAGCTTTTAACTTCCAACATATCACATATAACCCATCTTGTACTTAAACAATATTTTCTACTTCATTTCAAATTCAAGAATTCTCCTTTTCTTTACACATGAATAATTGTCAATAATTTCTCATTTAACAATCCTAGCTTTCAAGAAAAGTTCGGGGTCCAACAGAGTTGGTTTATTGGGCAAACACAAGATCAACATGGACAAAGGCGAAGTTGGGTAGTGTACATTAGATATACACGTATCAAGAGTTGATAGCCTAATGAGTGTGCACATATCAACAATTGATAGCACTAGATTTAATAGTTGCATTGGAGATGCAAATGGTATGATTGGTACCTACTGGCTGAACTAGGGTAGCTTGTTGGACAAACCCAAGGTCATTCTTAGGGATATTGGATATTGACCCACTAGGATAATTTTTTCTATGAGTTCTCTCGGATTTATATTAAGGGTTATGAATTTGTTAAAATAGTGGGAGCCGTAATGCGTGTTATTAAAGTCCTTATAGATATGCAATTAAGTACATTCTAATTTTTCTTTATTTAACGATAGGTTGCTTTTGCCCGAGTCAAAACCATAAGTACTAGTGTGAATCTATGATCATTGATGGAAGCTAAAAAGTTAACTGGATAAAACTTCCCTAAATGGCTCAGGAACTTGAGAATAGTTCTCAAATATGAGAAGCTTGGTTATATCTTAAAAGAACCACTTCCTGATCCCCCCCACTACTGATGCTTTTGATGATGATAGGAGGGCATATAGGAAGCATCTCGATGATAGCGAGATGGCTAGTTGTATTATGCTAGCCACTATATCACCAGAGCTGCAAAAACAGCACGAGGCTATGGATGCCCATACCATAGTCTATCACCAAAGTGAGCTCTTTAATGAGCAAGCAATGTTTGAAAGGTTCGAGACTTCATGATTGCTCTTCCACTTTATGATGGTTGAGGGGACATCTTTGGTGTAGTATGCACTGAAGATAAATGGCTACAATGAGTGGTTGGCCTCTTTGGGTTTTCTTTTGGATCATTAATTAAGTATTGACTTAATTCTGATGGGTTAAACCAATAGCTACTCAAAATTTGTGCTTAACTCGGATGAACAATATATCCAACACAATTTCCAAGTTGGTCAACATGCTCAAGGCAGTTGAGCCATCTGTTTGCAAGGACAAGGTTATGAAGCTAGTGGACTCTTCTGGTTCGAAGAAAAAGGGCCAAAAGAAGAAGAAGTCCATAGGGCCTAATGGAGGTGTCAAGAAAGCAAAGAAGATTGCCTCGAAGGGAATTTGCTTCTATTGTGGTAAGGATGGCCACTAGAAGAGAAACTGCAAGGCCTATCTGGAGTCCTTGAAGCAAAAGAAGGCATCTGATGCCCCATCTACTTTAGGTATTTATGTTATTGATATTCATACTATTTCTGATAACAATATATGGGTATTAGATACTGGTTGTAGCTCACACATTTGTACTAACGTGAAGGGCCTCAGGAATAGTGGACAACTCAATAAGGGAGAGTTAGACCTGCGAGTGGGAAACGGGGCAAGAGTTGCTGTATTAGCTGCAGGCACATATGTATTGATGCTCCCTAGTGAGCTTGTACTAGAATTAGACAATTGTTTTTATTTACCTGCTTTGACTAAAAATGTAATGTCTATTTCTAGTTTTAATAAAGTTGGATTACATTTAAATTTCAGTAATAATGGTTGTTCAATTTATTTAGATGGAATGTATTATGCTTTAGGTACATTGTGCAATGGTATATACATATTGGATATGTCTAATCTGATTATAAATATCAATAATAACAAAAGCAAAAAACGAGATAATGTGAAATATTCTTACTTATGGCATTATCACCTTGGCCATATAAGTGAGAGACGCATATCTAAACTACACAAGCGTGGTAGTTTAGGATCATTTAATTATAAATCATATGACATATCTAAATCTTGCTTATTAGGTAAGATGACTAAGTTACCCTTTAAGGGAAAGGGTGAATGAACTAGTAGACTTTTAGACCTAATACATACTGATGTATGTGGTTCAATTTCCACATATGCCAAAGGTGGTTTCGTATACTTCATTAACTTTATCGATGATCATTCTTGATATAGGTATATGTATCTTATGAAATACAAGTCTGAAGCCTTTGAAAGGTTCAAAGAATTCATAAATGAAGATGAGAAACAACTTATAAGAAGTATTAAATCACTTTGATCGAATTGAGTGGTGAATACTTAAGCCAAGAGTTTTTGGATTATCTCAGGGATAATGGAATATTGTCCCAGTGGACTCCACCTTATACACCACAACACAGTGGTGTGGCTGAGAGAAGAAACCAAACCTTGTTAGACATGGTGAGGTCTATGATGGGTTTAGCGAATTTACCAAAATCCTTTTGGGGTTGTGCACTCTAAACCTCAATTTATGTATTAAATAGAGTCCCATCCAAGTCAATTGATATTACTCCATATGAAATATGGACCAACAATAAACCTTATCTTTCTTATATGAAAGTTTGGGGTTGTCCTGCTTATGTGAAGCGGATACAGTTAGATAAGCTTGAAGCTAAATCTGACAAGTGTCTGTTTGTAGGATGTCCTAAGAAAACTATATGATATCAGTTCTACCATGTTTCAGAACAAAAGGTGTTTGTTTCAAAACATGTTGTCTTTCTAAAGACAAGTTTCTTTTAAGAGAAGACAGTGGGAGCAAAATTGAACTTGTGGAAGTTCAAGAAATAGAGACAGATGTTGCCTGAACTCGAGATTATCATTCATGAAGATGAAACAATAGTTCAACCTTTTGACACACAAGAAGTTCGTAGGTCGGGTAGGATACATCATGTTCTTGAGAGATACGGATTTCTCATAAGTGAACTTAATGATATTGCTCATAGAAGATGATGAGCCTACTACCTATGAGGAGGTTCTGAAGAGTTCATAATTTGACAAATGGCTTCAAGCTATGAAATTCGAAATGGATTCTATGTATAAAAACTAAGTATGGACTTTAGTTGACCCATCCGAAGGGATAAAACCTATGGGGTGCAAATGAGTTTTCAAGAAGAAAACTGACATAGAGGGTAATGAAGTTACCCATAAAGCTAGGCTTGTAGCTGAAGGTTATCGTCAAAGGAAAGGTGTTGAATATGACAAAACATATAGCCCAGTAGCTATGCTTAAATCCATTAGGATACTCCTAGCTATTGCCACTCATTATGATAATAAGATATGACAAATGGATGTGAAGATGACTTTCCTTAATTGAAACCTAACTAAGGATGTGTATATGACACAATCTAATGGTTTCATCTATGCATGCTTTAGAAATCCATTTATGGATTGAAGCAAGCATCCAGGAGTTAGAATATTTGATTTGATGAGACAATCAAAGAGTTTAGTTTCTCACAAAATTTGTATGAGCTATCTGTATATAAAAAGGTTAGTGGGAGTGCAATCGTATTCCTTGTACTGTACATAGACGATATATTGGTAATAGGAAATGATGTCATAGCTTTGCAATCAGTAAAAATTTGGTTAGCTAAGAACTTCTCTATGAAAGACCTTGGAGAAGCAATTTATATTTTGGGGATAAGGATCTATAGAGACAGATCTAAGAGGTTGCTTGGTCTTTCTCATTCTACACACATAGGAAAGATGCTAAAGAGGTTTAGCATGGAGCAGTCCAAAAGAGGTTATCTTCCAATGGTACATGGGATTACACTATCTAAGTTTATGTGTCCAAAAACACAAGATGAGAGAACTCACCTGAGTTTGATTCCTTATGCTTCGAGTATAGGATCAATCATGTATGTTATGTTATGTACTAGACCCGATGTATCATATGCTCTAAGTGTTACGAGTAGATACTAGTCAGACCCTAGGAAGGGCCATTAGGTGGCTGTCAAGAATATCCTTAAGTACTTGAGAAGAACTAAAGATGTATTCTTGGTATATGGAGAAGGTGA
>JANZLC010000009.1:18451937-18469255 GCA_026413385.1 Erythroxylum gracilipes
TGAAAATAATTAATATAGATTAGTTATTACTCACTAAGCTATATGCTTAGCACGGTGGATTTGCCCCGTGTAGGTTCAGAGCGAGGAGATTAAAGACTGGGACAAGTCGACTGCATTGGCCAAAGGAGTTTATAAAAAAATGTATTTGGTTTCCTTTGTTTGGGCTTGTAAATATTCTTTGGATTTTTGTTCCGAGCTTCCGATATGTAATATATGTGTGTGTTTGAAATTCTAAATAAGATAAATGTCAGTTTGATGTTTGGTTTTGTTTGTTCTGTCTTGGGTGGCATCCATGTATCCTCCCAGGGGGTATTTGGGTGTTACACATACTCATTTATGCACATATATGTATACAGAACATGTACAATGCATGTTCATGATTCCTTATCATTATTCTTTTCACAATATTCATTCATATATCAATACTCAATTGATCTATCCAGATTTGTCTAAAAATATACTTTCGGGTCTACTTTGCGTGATTATTCTCATCAGTAAATTGAAGTAATTTGATAACACTTCTTTCTAGAAACTTTTTCTCCCATGTCTTAAGTTTCTAATGACACCAAGATCATTCAATTTGATTCAGTATCCCTAAAGTTATACTCAGTTTACTTCAAACTGTTCTTAAACTACAACAGTTCTCTGTACTCAACTTCAAACCAAAATCTAGAATTCTTAGAGACAGAATTTAAATTCAATTTCTTTTGAAAATTTGTATCCATATATCTCTAGTGTAATCTAAATAAAAAATCATTCCATTTGGAAATCCACAGATCAAGATATAGCCAAAATACCGAAGCATGTTTAGTAAAAACATTCCAGTTATCAAATTCCAGCACACTTCATAATTTTCATCCTAAATTCATCAATTAATCTTTTTCAAATGGATTCAGGTGGCCCTAAATTTTGGTGGAGAGAGAAAATTTTGTTATGAGTTTTTTGGTTTATAAATCAAGTCATTTGGAGGTCGGGAGAAGAAGTTAGAACATAAAGAACAAAGGATGTTCAAAACTATCCACTTTCGGTAAAGCTTCAAAGTCACGATCATGCACAAGCACGATCGTTGGATTCCAGGCGGGTGTACGATGTCACAATTGTGTAGAAGCATGATTACGACCCGCTAGAAGCATCACCGAAGTCACGATCATGCTCCAGATCCCCTTCCAATGTCACGATCGTGCAACTCCTCTTCTCTTCTGAAACTACATATTTCTTCTCTCCTTTCATTCATTTTTCCAGATTTCAACTCCTACACTTTATACTAACACATCTTATGCATAAATCATCTTTTCTACTTCCATTTCAGTTCAACTCAACACAAACAAATCCAAAAATCCAAGATTAAACATTAAACTTCAAAAACAAAATATATTCACGCAACTTCATCAGATTTTTTGCACTTTTATTTGTTCTTTTTCTGCATTTTTAACACACTTTTAGTAGACTTTCTAACCCACTGATTATCACTAAAATTGCTTCTTCCTACCCATTCATGCGTGAATCCATTTACAACACTCAAACATCATCAAACAAAATCATTTACAATACCCATAACTCTTTCGATGGATGGAGAAAAACGAAAACAAAGAGAAACCAAACAATATATGGACCGAAAAGCTTACTTGCAAGGTGTGAGAATCAAAAGCCAATACTCATACATAAACAACTTTCTGTCTTGGTGATGGATGAACAAATGAACAAGAAGAGAGTTTGGTGATGGTGTTTTTGGTGGTGAAGAACAAATGGGTTTCAGAATATTTCTTCCATACCAAGAACTTAACAATGTGTATTTCATCATTCACAGCCGCGTGTCACCATTGCATATAGGCCATTTTTCACTAATTCATTAATCCACGTGTCACACTATAAGTAGTCCATATTTTGACATTTTTTATAGTCCAAAAATACTCCAAATTTTCAAAATACCCAAAATATCACAAAAATTACCAAATCAATTTTAATACACTCCAATTTAATTTTCAAGACAATTAAAATCCACAATTCCCATTTATAAATCAAGTTTACCTAAAAAATGTCAATGAATGCATGTACAATCATATTAATATGTAAAAATCAATATTCTTGTGTATATGTATGCCACATTATGCATAAGCATAAAATACCCCTTTCTAATTTCTCATTTACCTCACTTGTACACTATTTTAGCCTTATCATGAATAACACGATGTTACAATTATATTAATTCTTAATAGTTATCACTTACTAATATAAACACTGCTTCTTAATAGGACTAAATATAGAAAGCATTCAACGACAGTCTCAACACAAACAAACTGTTGATGAGAGTCAGACGTATCTTGATGCAGTGGGTGGTAGGGACCGTCGTGGAAAGATCTTCGGGTTAGGTTCATTTGCGAACACATGTTATTTGCAATCCTCCACGTCCAGTACAGCAGCATCTAGTAGACGATCGATAACCAATGAAGTCAATGAGATTCAGACTACAGTGCAGACATTGATGGAGTACATAGCTCAGTTGAGACATGAGATGGATGGGTTGAAGGGGAGAGGTAGCACCTCAAAGTATCCGCAATCACCAGGACAATAAGATTGTTGTAGTTATTTGCTTTGAATTACAAAGACTTATCATGTACACTATAATGTTTTTATTATCAATCAAGATAATTTTAACTTTATATCATCAATTAACTTTTTGTTTAAATAAATTAAATATATAAACAAATCAAAATATTATGCACAGATAATTCATAACTGTTGAAATTATGCATTAATAATAAGATCATGAAATAAAATTTAATGTAGGAATTTTTTAAATTTACTTTACCGACGGAACATAAATGATCATCGGTAAAATCTAATATATTTACCGACAAATAACATAAACCGTCGGTAAATTCCAATATATTTACCGATGGTAACTCTTTGTTCCGTCGGTAATATTGCAAACTGTCAGGATTTTCTAAACTACGATTTACCGACGTTCCATCACAACTGTCGGAATATCACCGATAGAATAACCAGTATTGTCGGAAAATATTCTGACAGAATACTTATGTCCGTACGTAAATTTACCAACAGTTTACTGCAAATCTGTCAATAAATTTACCGACGATCAAAGACATCCGACAGTATATTTACCGACGGTGACATAATAAGTCCATCGGTAAATTTACCTACTGTCGTTTTAATGACACCTTTATCTGTCAGTTGTTTTTGTCGATAATCTTCGTCGCTAAACAACGTTTTTCATGTAGTAATTAACATAGGTATTGTTGGTGTAACAGCTTAGATCACCCGCTCACAGATATTGTTCGCTTTGGGTCTTGGCCTAGCCAAGCCCTCACGGTTTTGCTTTTCCCGAGGCCTTCTCAGGAGGTCACCCATCCTAGTACTACTCTCGCCCAAGCATATTTAACCTCGGAGTTCTGATGGGATCCGGTGCATTAGGCTATAGAAAAGGCGTCTGTAAGGGAGAAGTATCCGTACCCTTATAAGGTATACTTCGTTCCCTTTTCTAGCCGATGTGGGATCTCACACTCTCCACCCCCTTAGGGCCCTGCCCTCTTTGGAGTCCAGCCTGGCTGGCACAACGGTTTGGATGTCGGCTCTGATACCACTTGTAACAGCCCAGATCACCCGGTCACAGATATTGTCCGCTTTGGACCTTGGCCCAACCAAACCCTCATAGTTTTGCTTTTCCTGAGGCCTTCTCAAGAGGCCACCCATCCTAGTACTACTCTCGCCCAAGCACATTTAACCTCGAAGTTCTAATGGGATCCGGTGCATTAGGCTATGAAAAATGCATCTGTAAGGGAGAGGTATCCGTACCCTTATAAGGCGTACTTCGTTCCCCTCTCCAATCAATGTGGGATCTCACACTCTTGTAACATCCCAGATCACCCGCTTATAGATATTGTCTGCTTTGGGCCTTGGCCCAGCCAAGCCCTCATAGTTTTGCTTTTCCCGAGGCCTTCCCAAGAGGTCACCCATCTTAGAACTACTCTTACCCAAGCACATTTAACCTCGGAGTTCCAATAGAATCTGGTGCATTAGGCCATGAAAAATGCATCTGTAACGGAGAGGTATCCGTACCCTTATAAGGCATACTTCATTCCCCTCTCCAACCGATGTGAGATCTCACACTCTTTCTACCCCCTTAGGGCCCTGCCCTCTTTGAGGTCCAGCCTAGCTGGCACAATGGTTCGGGTACCGGCTCTGATACCACTTGTAACATCCCAGATTACCCTCTTACAGATATTATCCGTTTTGGGCCTTGGCCCAGCCAAGTCCTCACGGTTTTGCTTTTCCCGAGGCCTTCCTATGAGGTCACCTATCCTAGAATTACTCTCACCTAAGCACATTTAACCTCAGAGTTCTGATAGAATCCAATGTATTAGGCTATAGAAAACGCATCTACAAGGGAGAGGTATCCATACCCTTATAAGGCGTACTTCATTCCCCTCTCCAATTGATGTGGGATCTCACACTCTCTAAAGCGGACAATATCTGTAAGCGAGTGATCTGGGATGTTACAGTTGGTGTTGGTTCATCAACACAATCCAAATAAACATCAACTATATCATGAACCTTTAATAATTTAATCAAATCCAATGCACTCTGATTAGATTCTAGCCTCTTAAAACCATCATCTAACCCCTTTTCAAGAATCAAATACTATATGCTAACAATATTTGTATAGCTTAATATAGCATCCATGTTACATACCTCTCTCAAACTCACATAACCCAAGTCCATGTTTTCAAAATTTTTAGGCACCTTACCTACCTTTCTAAATAACTTTATGTTAGCCTTTCCATTTATTGCCATATAACAAAAAATAAATTAGTCTATTTTATGAAAAAAGCATATCTATAAAAAATATATTGATTAAGTAATATTCATCAAACATATTTAAAGAAAAACAACATAGTCTACGATTAAAAAAAGACCTATTAAATCAATGTAAAAGGGCAAAGATCGAAAAATTATATAATCGACAATATAAGTACCTAATAATAAGATCGGGTTATGAAATAAGATTTTAAGGACCAACAAGAGTTGGTGTGTCCTGCCTAATCTTACTTGACAACAACTTTATATATATACAAGTAAACATTCATATGATTACATGATAAATGGAAGAATTATTACAACTAGTTATAAATGGACATCATAATTCCCAGAATCAATGAACAACCCTTTCTTTTAACATAATAATTTAGAGAAACTTTAAATTGCTAGTAGTCCAAAACTACTAATATTGTTATAAGCCAAAATATACTAATAAAAATCAGACACCATCAAATTCCTTACAAGCAAAATCATTCCTATTTAAGTTTCTTTTATCGGTTTGATACAATGAGGTTAGATGGATTAAACAAATAATGCCAAGCAGTTAACTTATGTTTCTATGTTCTGTTTCGGTTAAGGATCAAGGTAGGTGCAGCAGAAAACCAAACAACTCACTGAAGTAAAGATAAGTAGTGTTCTTATAAAGCATCCAAATAGGAATTTTCTATTATATGTAGAATTAAATGGCTATACAATATGAATACACTAGCTGGATAACGATACTAAACAAGCTAGTGAGTTAATCCAATTGAGAAAAGAAAACTGACATTAAATACCAGTAACTTTGAACTTTTCAACCGGTAAGCATCCATTATGCTATGCATTATAAACGGATACTCATTTCACCCGAGACATGGTACAAAGCTGATTTCAGAGCTCCCAGATCTACCAAATGTGCTTAAAAAGAATAAAGGAGGTTTAACAAAGTCTACAAAATTGTTCATGAGCAACTTATATGGATTTTTTAGTATGGGTGTCGAGTACCCATCTAGGGCTAAGCCCTAACGTATAAGCTGAGAAACTAGGCCTCCCCGGCATCGAGAAAGCCCAATTAGGATCAGAAAGCTATGCAACGACAGGTCGTTAAGCCCCAAGTTTCGTTGTTGTCATTTCCATTGCAAGCAATATTAAAGTAGCTTCTGACGTGGATCACTTTCATTGGTCAAGCCAAGTTCAAGTTCGATCTCATTGGTTAGTAACACCAAAGAACACGTTGCAAGTGAGTGACCCAAGTCAAGTCATCGCTTGCAAAGGACTTCTTAAAAAAAACGCAAAAATAACGGAACTAACAGTTTCGACCAGCTCGGGGACAGAGGAGTCTGGGAGATCTGAATTCGACACCGTTTTACAGGAACACAGTGTGAAATCCTAGCATCTGGAAAGTTCCGATATCTCCCCTGAGTTTTAGAGCGATTTCTTTCGATGGCGGATCGAAGAATGAAGCTCTTGTTCCTTATATGGGTTCTCTCTTATTACGCTTTTGCCGCCATTGCAGGGTATGTATGCTTGCATCCATCTTTCTTATTCTTCTTCTTTTTCGGTCTCTTTTCTGCTCTCTTTGAAACTGTTGTTTGGCTATGGAGGTTTTTTTATTAAAAAAATTGGTTGAAATGTGGGTGTTAGGAAGAGCTATTACGATATACTGCAAGTGACAAAAGGTGCATCCGACGAGCAGATCAAAAGAGCGTATAGAAAGCTTGCGTTGAAGTACCATCCTGACAAAAACCAGGGTAATGAAGAGGCTAGCAAGAGATTCGCTGAGATTAGTAATGGTAATGATTGTCAATTTTCTTATGTGTTATAGCTAGTTTACATTTGAATTATTGTCATGGTAATGGATTGATTGAACTGAACCAAAAATATGTGATTAGCTTATGAGGTGTTGTCGGATAGCGAGAAGAGGGGTATATACGATAGGTATGGAGAAGAAGGAATTAAACAGCATATGGCTGCTGGAGGAAGAGGTGGAGGAATGGGAATGAACATTCAAGATATTTTCAGTCAGTAAGTTTCTTTCTTGCATTTTAGTTTTTGTTGCGCTTCCTTACTCTAAGTCTCATCTTTAAATTTGGTGCAAGATAGTAAGCAATCGGTGCATTGTTAAATGAATAGGTTCGATTGGTATTATCTCCAGTCCGGATCATCAAAAGACTAGACATTTTATTTTTTCTTGGATCAAACGATCTTCGTTTTTGCATTTTTTTATATTATAAAGTAAGACATCATTAGGATGACATGAAGATCTATACTTGGATTGTTCCCTTATAGCTGATCTTTGATGAATTATCTCAATCGTGCAAGAGTGCAAAGATGATCATTTGAGGTTATTTGTGATTTGGGCTATCACTTATTTGTGGACTTCATCATACCTAACTTATTTGACAATTATGATTGTGCGTGGAAGAATCGTTGCAATTTCAAACAATAAAGTAGCTTTTGTTAGAGTAGTGTACATTTGTTAATAGTAATAACTCTGAAATTTCAGTTGTAGAGTAATTTCTTATTGGAAATGGTCTTTCTAGGTTCTTTGGTGGAGGTCCCACGGAAGAGGAGGAGACAATTGTAAAGGGTGACGATGTAATTGTTGAATTGGAAGCAACACTGGAGGACTTGTACATGGGTGGTTCATTGAAGGTGAGGAGTCATTGTATTGGTGATTAATAAATGTTATGTTGGAGACTGTATTTGACTGTATGCTATTGCTGCCATAAAGATTCATCTTCGAGCCTATGGGCCTGATATTGAAACAATACATGTAGTTGGGGGCATCTTATTTGCGCCAGTGTTTGTTTGTTTTCTTTTATATATTTCTTTTAGCACATATCTTTCAAAGGTATGTATAATATTAATTGATTATAATATGATTCCTAGTTGATTATCGCAATAACAATTGTTTTCTTTTTGCATATTCATTAGGTTTGGAGGGAGAAAAACGTTGTAAAACCAGCACCTGGCAAAAGGCGCTGCAATTGCAGAAATGAAGTCTACCATAAACAAATTGGTCCTGGAATGTTCCAACAGATGACAGAGCAGGTGCATTATGACACAGATAGTAGTCTGACAAAAGACCTTGATGAACCTTTTCTTATGCATTAATAGGTTAAGCAAGAGGACATTGATTTCTAATTGATTGACAATGATACTTTTATTAGCTCCTTGAAGAATTAGCATTTTCTTTTGCTGTAATAGTCGACAGGCTCACACTTCATTCTTTTTCAGGTCTGTGAGCAATGCCAAAATGTCAAATTTGAAAGGGAAGGATATTTTGTCACAGTTGACATTGAGAAAGGAATGCAAGATGGACAAGTAAGCTTCTTAAGAGTTATATTACTACTTAAGAAACAACCAAGCTTCTTAAGAGTAATCTTAATGCTTAAGAAACACGATTTTACATGTGCCTCTCTTTATCATGTGAATCATATGTTCAATAGTTTCTTTTGCATTTTGATTCCCTTTTCTGGTCCCATAGGTCAACTGCTGGCTATGTTCTATGGAAGTCTCTTGACATCTGTTAGCAACGCACTTTAGGTCATGGAAATGTTTCATAGCACATATAACAGTACTCATTTTTCCAGAGTGCTAATCTCACGTGTTTCATAAGGATCTATGTCCAGATACAGAATCTTTATGGTTGTTTATATATGGATATGTTTGGATTTTGGGATTGATGTGTTGATGCATTTTATAGGAAGTAGTTTTCTACGAAGATGGTGAGCCTAAAGTTGATGGAGAAGCTGGAGACTTGAAGGTTAGTCTTTGAATATGACTTGTATTATTCCTGTTCGTTTTGGTTACTGTTAATACTGTTGCCAGCTATTGTGTTGTGTAGAAACGTTAACTTGTGAACCTTGCAGTTCCGCATTCACACAGCACCACATGACCGATTTAGAAGGGAAGGCAATGACTTGCATACGACTATTACTATAACACTGGTATGGTATTAAATATCCTCAACTCTTTTAGTAGATGATGAGCAATTCTTCTTGATTGATGTTGTGAGACGGAACTTTCTGAACTTCTTGGTCGTCAGGTTCAAGCACTTGTTGGCTTTGAAAAGACCATCAAGCACCTTGATGGGCATTTGGTGGAGATTGGCACAAAGGTAAATCTTCACGCCGTCTCTGCATTTGACTTTGATATTCTTTGAGAGCCCCATACGAAATGACAATGGTCATTGCAAACGTTGTTCAGGGAATTATTAAGCCCAAGGAAGTAAGAAAGTTCAAGGGGGAAGGAATGCCATTGCATTTTAGCACAAAGAAAGGAGATTTATATGTTACGTATGAGGTTCTTTTCCCCA
The DNA here is from genome assembly GCA_026413385.1 of Erythroxylum gracilipes. Taxonomy (NCBI): domain Eukaryota; kingdom Viridiplantae; phylum Streptophyta; class Magnoliopsida; order Malpighiales; family Erythroxylaceae; genus Erythroxylum; species Erythroxylum gracilipes. The sequence goes on from JANZLC010000009.1 coordinate 18,461,074, forward strand.
AGTCACTAACTGAGGATCAGAAGAAAAAGATCAAGGAAGTTCTTGGCTGAGGTATCGAGTATGGTATTTAGGCATCGATTGTGATATTCTTTTGGGGTCCTAAGATGTTCCCATTGTAACGTGACAGTATACCAAGTTAAAAGAAACCTTCGAGATTTTTGTTTTCTTCCCCCAGTTAAGGAATAGCATACAAGTTAGTGGAACTCTGTATTGCTTTAATGCTAATGAAAATCTTGACGAGTGCCAAGAATACTTGTCCACGTAATGGTGAGAAGTCGTTTTGTTAGCGGATGATACGCTGAGATCGACTATTAGGGTTTAATGTATTTTTATTTGCAATTAATTATTAAAAAAAGATCAAAAGTCCCTATAACTTTCGAGGGTCTCCTTTTACAAATTTAATCTGGTAGCTAAAATTATTAGTTGTTATATTATTAATTTATTAAAAATTATTATGTATTCTACTTGTAGATATCACTAAGATAGAAGTGATTATTATAGATGGAAGTGACAATGATTTTAGTATATTATTATTATCGTTTATTAAAGATAAAAAATCTTCTTACATATTTTCTAAAATAAAGGTGCACTATGAATATGAATTTCTAGAAGTTGCACGATGAGTTTTTAGCATGACCTTTTATAATTTACAACTGCAAAATATTGAATTCCTAATAATTGCAAAATACTGTAATTAACAAATTATTTGAGTATGTGTCACTATAATCTTATCAATTTGTAAGTGAGACGTAAGATAAATGAAATCTTATATATATATATTCTTCTGAGTTGTTTGCGATTTGAACACTGCAGAACTTAGGTAGAGATACCATGTCTTGTGTTAATACAAGAAAAACAACCCCCTTTTGCTCACCATGCATGTAATTGTAGAAATTATATATCGATATTTGTGTATGTTATTAGGTGGTACGCTATAGTTGTTACCCAAGCGAACTTCTTGTATTCATGTAAAAGATCTTTCGAGTCCTGTGTCATTTTTTCCTCCTTAATTATTACTTCAAACTAGAATTGCTATAATATTAAGAAGAATGGCAACAATGTTGATGGTGATAAACATATAAACGGAACCCAAAGAATCGATCTTTTTTTTTCTTTTCTAGTTTTAGTTGTTGAATCTCTCTTTGATTGATCAATGTCTGAAGAATAAATATAGTGACAATTTGATTCTTTGAAGTTCTTAAAATATTCCGATCTTTAATTAGTGATTTGTTTCATACGTTACCCCTAATATGTAAAAGTAGCGACGTAATTTCATAGTCATTAAAAAAAACAGCGGATTCAGTAACGCGAGCCCTAGTTATAAACTCATTACTTAGGTTTTTATTTTTTAGTTATTATCAAAATTCGCATGATTATACAACTTTTCAGGGGAGTTTTTTTTGTTTTGAATAGTCAAATTTAGTGGTTCTGTTAAGCTAGCAATATGCTATGTATTATCAATAATTTCCACAAAACATACTTTAATTACAAATTTAAAAATCTACCAATTTTCTCATTCAAAATTTTCTTTCTTATTTCTTTATTCTTATAAGAATATTGAAAAGAATCAACACTTATTCCTTTACTTATGTATCAATTGTATCAATTTTTATTTTCCACGAATTTGATCAATTACTCTTCACGCTTTGTGAATCTGTGAATGTATTGAGCAATATAATAGGAAAGTAAAGATTGTAAATAATGGTATCGTACTTCAAGTAGGCGATGGAATTGCTCGAATTATGGTCTTGATGAAGTAAAAGGATTGAGCTGAGTTTAACTGCAATTCAATTAAGAGAATGAACGTCAATTAATGAATTACAAAGTATTCATTGCTTCAAATTCAAATTTAATCTCCTTCTATACTTCACAAGCAGCAGTTGGTTCAGGACTCCATTTGCTAGCCTCACGGACGATTAGAAATAAACTTTCTGTATTTATCTTATCCATAGATCCTTTACTTATACTTATTCATAACAGTGTTGATGGTGATCAACATATAGAATGTGACATTATATGATTTATTTATGATGTATAACATTAATATATGATTTGATAAATGTGATGTTATATAACAACTACTTATATATTTTGTTATATGCTTTGCAAGATGATAGTAAATGGTAAATTTAGTATATTGTTATTTAGTAGTGTGCATTTTATAAAATGAGGCATTCTTCGATATAATAGTCTTAACTTAAAGATATTTGACAATGTGAGCATGAGCTACGTTAGTTTTATAGAAGGTTATGAAATGAGGGGTTAATTGGTGAATGGGTTGTCAAAACTCTCATAATTTCTAAACTCTTATAGTAGTTGTAGAATCAAGTCAAATCCAAAGAAAACTAAAAATTGGTTTATTAATTTCAATTGATAAAATAAATAAGAAGGGGGCTTATTATTAATTAACTAATAAACTAAATTTAACAAGGAATCAAAATAAATCAACTAAGTATTAAAGTCAGAAATTCAATGGTAATTAACTTTGATTTAAGAGAAGGATCTCATCCAATTGTAACTTTGAGAATTGGTCTAAAAAGAATAATTTTTTTTGATAATTGGTCTAAAAAGAATAATTTTTATTGCAGCAGTTAGTCCAAAACCGATTAGGATAGCCATAATAAGTCTCAATTATTCTTAAATTAGTTAAATCAAACCTAACATTCAAACAAAAATTTACCATTAATTGATTGGATATGATAACATTTCATATCAATTAAGTGATAGCAATAAACTTAATAAAAAATATTAAACCTTAAATTAAATAATTAAGATAGCACAATTACTCAATTTAATTTTCATATTTATCATAATTTAAATATGTAAATTTATAAATAATATACTTGCTACTTTTACCAATCACTTATGATAATTACAAATCACTAATTCATGGATAGCAATAAAATAATCAATATTAAATTAATTTGTTAGATCAATAAACATTAATTACTCATGAAATAAAAGAACAAAAAAATAATAAATACTTGAATTGAAATAAAAATCTAGATTAAGAACAAAACTTCACAAGGTTGCAACTGGAGTTTTGATTTCCCTTGGATCAGAAAATTTAGATTTAGCCACTTATAGCTTTAGTTCCACCATAAAAATAGAAGAAAGCAGAAGAGAAAACAAAAGAAAGATAAAAGGGAACTATGGAGAAATTCTATGTAACATTCTCCTCTTCTTTTCCTACCCAAAAGTTAACTCCTTTCAATATTTTAAAGAATATCTTTTAAACAAATTTAAATCCTTACATAATAGGTTAGGATAAGTCTCCTAATTAAGCTGAACTTCTTAGAGGGAATCTAACTTTAGATGTTATCTCACCTTATTTGCTGCAACAATTTGTCATCATTTCCCAAAATTTGTGACTTTAACAAATATTATTTCAAGTTGATCTAATCTTCACTTATTAATTTTATCAATTAAGTACCAAAAATCAACTCAAAACTAAAGAGATAAGTCCAATTAATATAACTAAATTACATCTTATCAATTGAAGTGTTTGCTTCCAAGTAAAAGCTTAGTTGATGGTTTGAGGAAATTGGAGTCTAACCAAATTTCTTTAGATTTAATTAACTTGTTAGAGGTATATGGGATAGTAGATATGGATTTGGATTATGTGGATCATTTGATGGTTGTATTACCAATGTTGAAGTGGCATAACAATTGGCATGAACATATATGTAGCCATTTTGAGTGACATTACCGAGAACATGGATATAAGGGCTAAGGATATGGAAAAAGATAGGGCTGATGTGGAGTATTATGCAAAAAAAGATATTTTTGAAGTTGAAAATGATAGGTTGGGCTAGACGCGTATGCAGATGGAACAAAAACTAGTGATGAGGAAGATGCAGATGCAGATAATAAGCAACAAAATGCTTTTCCTATTCCCATAGAAGATTTAGATTTTGATATATATGTTGATTCATATCATGCCCCGGAAAAAATCCAACTAAACAACGGGTCCACTGGTGCAAACTCTCATCGATACAGTCATCCGGGAGGTCAAACAAATCCTCCGGAGGCGGCCCCGTCATAATCGGGAATCGGAAACCAATGTTAGAATCCGAGAGTATACTGACCTTCTCAGCCCAGGAGAAGTCAGATGGTTTCTTACCAGTATTCTTCCTAGATTTAGCAGGCATACTAGGAATAGGTGCTTGTAGGGAATTATGCAAAATGGCAGCCTTAAAATTAAAATTACCTCCACCTTGGGCTGATGTGTTGAGCTGTTGGGGCTGCAAATTAGGGCCTCCTAATGCTGCTGGGCCCTGAGGAGGGGGGGGCCTTGTAGCCCATCAAAGGTGGAAGGGTCTGGAAACTGCAGCCCAGATAGAGGGCCCCCTGCAGGTGGACCAAGGGCTGACTGGGCCTGAGGGCCCTGTGGATGGGCTGGACCCAGCCCAAGTGCAGTCTCCCTCTCGGCACTGTGCGTGGCCGACGGGGGAGGGAGATCAGATGCTGCAACGCCGGCAGCGGGCCAAGGGGGACGGCGACGGGTGGCCGAGCAAGGGCGGGAGCTGACGCCAGAGGATCCGGCGGTGGGGCTAGGCCGAGAATCGATGGTGGTGGAGCGCTGGGGGGGCACGACTCCGAGTCGGGTCGTCGCACGTCGGGAGCATCTGGGCCTCCTCCGGACGCCGGAGATGGTAAGGGAGGGAAGGGTTGTTGCTGCCGTGGTCGGCGGAGGAGGCGAGGGGGTCCAGTCACCGGTGGGAGAGGGGGAAAAGTCGGCGGCGAAGAGGGAAGGGTCGAAACTTCGAGCCCAGATCCCGGCGAAACGGCGGCGAGTTGGACCAAACCGGCGGCGGGGGTAGGTAGATCGGTGGAAGACGAACAGATTGAGGTATGGGGTGCTGGCAGGTGATCACCGGAGCAGATTCCGGCGACTGGTCCGGCGGAAGAGCCGCCGCCGGCGGTGGGGGAGTGGGCGGCAGTGTGGGCAGCCGGCAGTGCAGAAGGTGGTGGTGGGTGTTTCGGAGTGGCCAGAGTAGATTTCCGACCCTTCCGGGTCATGGGAGGAGGATTGACAAACGTAGGCACTGTGGTTTGAGGATGTACAGGTCAAAAAACCGCAAGATCATGGGGATATGACCTCGAGCAGAGTGAATGATGGCTTCAATCAATGTATGAGGCTCGCCAGTAGTGGGTCCCTGTTTATCTCCGGGATGTATTTTTTGGTGAGCTGTACATAATGCAAGGACAATTTCAAATTATCAACTTCAAAAATTTCATTTCAAAACCGTGAAAATTCTATTCCAAAACAATTCCAAACATTAAAAAATTCCATTCCAAAAATTTTCAAACCAATCCTCATTCCAACTTCCAAAACAATTCCAAAACAAAACAATCAATATTCACTAATTAATCCATTCCAAATCCAAAACCGTGACACCACCAACACCAACTTCAACAGCTCAACCTCCAAATTCAATCCTCCACCCACCGACAGTATTCGGGTTGGGGCTTCAGGTTTTCGGGTTGTCCATTGTCTAGGTCTAGCCATCCACCTGTGAGCGTCGGAGGGTCGATGGTGGTGCGGTGGGGTGGCGAGGAACAGAGGTGCGGACTTTGCAAACTTAGATGCCAGAAGGAGAACCGGAGAAGATAGCAAGCAAGCATCGGTGGCGGTGAGATGATCCAGACACTGGCGAAAGAGATGGTGAGAGCCTGAGAGTGAGAGAGAGGATGAGAATTAGAGAGAAGAGGGACGGTGGTAGCAGTTGGGGAGGGGGGAGGGGGGTTGCGTAGATTTTAGGTTAATTTTTTATTTGCAAATTAGTCCTCCGAATTTTTAAAAGTTACGAAATGACTCGAAATTTTCCGGTATGTTAAGTATCTGGCGGTATCCAACGAAAAACTCCGGTATTAGCTGATATGTTTAGCCGGTACTAAGGTTGGGATCTAGGTACCAATCTCCGACCGGTACCGACCGAAACGGTACGGATCCCAAATGCCTGATTAAAACTGAACAAACGAAAAATATGTCTTTGTCCTTACACAACCCTACTTGTATATATCTAACAAATTCCAATGTCATTCCTTATTAACTCATTCCATGAATCTCATTAACACGCCGTATTTCTCAAAGTGCCTACCCTCCCCACCGCCACAAACTTTCCTCTCCCCCTCCTCCTACTTCTTCTATCGCCTTTTTCAGTTTCGACAATGCGACAAGCGTCCCATGCCGTTTGTTCTTTAGCTCTCGTTATTATTGCTTCAACAATCCCATGCAATAATTTTATATGGCAAATTGAAGTCGAGTGCATGCGATATCTACCAAGGTAGTTGGGTGTATGATGATGCGTATCCTCTATACAAATAAAACTCTTCGTCCTGCCCAATTTGATTGCCTGAAGAATGGACGTCGAGATGAGTCCTACCTAAAATACCGATGGAAGCCTTGTGCTTGTGCTTTAACCAAGTAGTTGCAATTTTCCTCCTTGTTTGCTTTTTTACTTAGTTTGGGTTCCGTTTTCAGAAACTATGTTCTTGTTTGGGTTCCGTTTTCAGAAACAATGTTCTTGTAGGCTACTGCAACACTTATACTTTAGTCAACCTTATAAATGGTCACACCAAATAATAATATATTAGGATAATTCTCAACAATGTGGCTGCCTGCAAGTACAAGTTTATTGTATACTTGAAAAAGAGTACTTCATGAAATTTCTCTTATGCAGATTTGACGGCAAGGATTTGTTGAAGAAGTTATGGGGGAAGAAAGTGCTATTTGTGGGTGACTCACTGAGTTTAAATCAATGGCAGTCGCTAACTTGCATATTGCGAAATCGTGACTTAAGCCAATAAAATCCCCAATTTATTTCAACCAAATTGCAAATTCTCAAACTAAACCTCAAAATAATTTAAACATGCTTAATGCGGATCGGGGCCCAACAGATTGTTTATTTTTTTATTACTTCATATGGATGATATGTTAATTGTTATAAAAAGTATGCACAATGTGAATGGACTAAAGACATTGTTTGAAAAGGAATTTAAAATAAAGTATTTGTGTGAAGCTCATAAAACAATAGTAATGAAGATTCGAAGGGATAAAAGCTATAAGAAAATATAGTTATCTTAAAGTAGCTACATTAAAAAGGCATTGGAAATATTTGGCATGAGTAAGGCGAAACTCATAAGTAATCCATTGATAAATAATTTCAATCTTTACATAGATCAATGCCTAAAAACACATGTCGTGGTTAATGATGTGTCTAAAGTACCATATGTTAGCATTATTAGGTACTTTATGTATATAATGGTTTGTATTTGACTCATACTATTAATCAGGTTAGTAAGTGCATGTCAAAACCTATATGACAACATTGGAAAATAGTCAAATGGATATTCAAGTACTGAAAGAAACATCAAAATTTAGGATTGCATTTAGCATTGCATATGGTGATCCTTTGTTTATGGGAATGCAAATTCATACTGTGTAGGAGGTTTAGATAATAGGAGGTCTATTATAAGATATGTCTTTAATCTTACATAAGGGCTTATTTGTTGAAAATTAACGTTACATTCTATGGTTGCATTATCTATAACTAAAGTAGAGTACAAGGCAGTGATTAAAGCTATTAAAGAAGCATTACGACATATAAGACTAGTAAAGGAACTTTGTACTGATCAAGGTGGAGTTTAAAAACACTGTGATAGTTAAAATGTAATTTAATTGGAAAAGAATCAATTGTATCATGTGAGGACTAAGCATATAGAAATGAGATTTCACAAAATCAAAAAGATAATTACATATGAACAAAAAATGTTGGAAAAGGTACACACTTTGGAGAATGCGTCTAACATATTGACAAATTTGGTTAGCATAGAGAAGTGCAAGCATTGCTTGGTATTAATTAACGTCTCGGAGTGCTAACCATAGTTATAACCTATTCTATGAATAATATTTTACCAAAGTTGAAGTTGTTGTATATGACTACTATAAAAAGACATACAATTTCTTGAAGTTTTGGGATAAAAGGAGTGTTTATTAAAAGTCTTAAGTGAACACAACCTAATACACAGCCATGTGACAAGGCATATTCTTTTTAGGAAATTAGAAGTGAAGACATATAATAGAACTGTTAAGTCAAATAACTTTACGAGATTAATAAGTTTTGATGATAAAACAAAAAGAGATAAATGAAAAGCAGACGAAAGCTTAGAAGGAAAA
>JANZLC010000009.1:18489953-18500699 GCA_026413385.1 Erythroxylum gracilipes
TAAACCAACTTACCCGGAAAATGTCATGAATGCATGCCAAAATTTCAAAGAGACAGAACATAAATCGGACTAAAGTTACTTAATATGTTAACCCCTAATTTGGGGCGTTACATAGATATTGATTCTTAATAAAATATAAATGAATGTTTATTCCTAAATGACGATGGTTGTGTGAATCTTTTGTTTATTAGCCTTATAATGCTTCCCTAACATTTTTTAAAATTTCTTCGGAGGGGTTGCTATTAATTAACAACTCACTAGAATTTTTCTTCCTCAATCTTTGAATCACGTAACTTAGGGACCATCATGCCAAGCAAAAATATTCCAGCATGCACCCTTATAAAAAAGTATTCAACAATATTTAATGAAGTATATATGACAGCTTTGTACCATATTAGTAATATAACACAAAAGAAAGGGCTGAATTGTGTGTATTCACTTTTTACCATATTTTAAAAAAATGAATGAATATGGCAAATTTATATATGACATTCACAAAGTAACCATAACAATAATAAAATAAAGAAACTAATTTATAATAGTCCAACGAAGTAATTTTTAGCCTACGTTCACTCAGCAAGTCACTTGAAAATGAACAGAAACCTTACAATCATCTTACTTTTGTCACAGGTAAAGATTAACTCTTTACAAATCTTGTCACAGGTAAAATTGTGTATCTAAAGGAAATTTACCAATTGCAATAATTGCACAATCGTACAACTCAACCATCCCTCGAGTACCAATGAACAAAGGGTTAATATATGTTATGTCATACACAGATGCATTCTCTAGCTTCTCAAGGCTCTTGTCAACTCTCTAGTAAACCCAAGTTCTTTTCACAACTTATATGTAGTCCATTTATGCTCAGTATAATCCAAAATAGTTGTTAAAAATAAAATTAGTTATTATTACTGTATCAAGCAATATTGATACAAACTCGCAACACATGAAGTTTTTACCTTTCAAATTACATTGATTGATCATTGAAAGATATTATTCGACCAATGTCATCAATCAATGTAACAACCAATTTACTAAGAAACTCATGGTACATATTTTTACTATCTTTCACGAGACATTGATCAATTAGTATGTCTAACAAGAAGTTTAAACTTTTTAAGTTATTTCAAATATTAAAACACATTGCTTAAAAAAAACTTGATCCAAAATCATTTCAAAAGTTCTTTAAAAGCTTGTTTAAAGATTAAGATGTTTTCTTTATAGATCAAAATAAGATAAGGTCACAAAAGGGATTACAAACCTTTGATTAAGTCTTAATATGCTCAATTCCTCCTTATTCTTATTTCTTCAATTAAATTACACATATGCTCCATTTTACTCATTTTCTTCATCCTTTGATTGTTAAATTGATTCCATTGGCTCCTTTATTCACTTTACCATTCCATTATGCTTGATCTTTCGCATAATAATTTATTAATATCATTAAAGATAAAAAAAAATATTAGTAATAAAATATCATAATATCATCAAAATTATGAATTAGAATTTAACTTGATCTAACATATCATTTGCTTTATAAAATAATTCAGCTCGCTGGATGCTTACAACAATCATAAAACTTCCTTTTTCAATCCAGAATGTCCTCATTAAAGCATTCAATTCACACTAGTACAACAGCATATCGAAGAAATGGCTCCATTCTTCACTCCTTTAGGTTACGGACTAAAAAGGTGAGAAGCAAAACTTCCAAGGTTTGCAGATGGATAGCGGCAGTAGAATGGTTATCGTTGCAAACGGGCCATGGCAACAAACGGCGTGAGCATGTTTACGAATTGGAGATGACAGCGATAAGGCTTTCGAGGGGGTAGAGGGGATGCGTATGGAACTGGGGTTGATTGTCGGTGTAGGTCAGCAGGCAATTTGGTGCTTCAGTTTTTGTTTTAACAATTTCAAAAAAATATATAAATATTTAAGCTTACTAAGCTAATATATTTTGTACACGTAACAGTTTGGCGTGCTAAGTAGAACACGTGACAATTGACACAAATTTAACCCATACAAAACTAAAAAGTCAATGTATTCCATTATTAAATATTAAGTAGGACATTAACAGAAATTTGACCCAAAAAAAAAAAAAGGAAACAAATTTAAAAAGGCTATATATTTCACTCTTAAATGTTAAGGACTAGCATAGGTTCTCCTTGCCTACATCCTTTTGTTTGTTACACCTACTTCCAACTTTTTTTTTTTTACTTTTCATGTTAACTTCCAATGTTTTCAAACCTTAACATCTCCATGTGATGGAAACCATGGACTCCGGTTTCATGTCACAGATGATTGATGTTTTCCCTAACTTCAACTAGTCTTACTGGGAGGAACAACTGTCTCATTTGACTAAACCTCAGACCTTAACCTTCTCACCTTCCAGAGGAGATTAAGGATAGTGAATCCAAATAACAATTCAACTCTTCTCAAGTTACATTTACGATTTGAAGCCCTCTTCTCTTCTTTAATTCCAACATTGGATAATCACATCAGCTACCACGAAATCAGTTAGGAAGCTCAACCAGCTTACAATAAGTATACAAAGATAGTATTAATTCAAGGAAGTAGCAAGACGATGCATATTTATATTTCTGCAATATCAGATGCATAGTTATTTATATTTCTACAATATCATTCGAGTGTTGCTAGCTTCTCTTCATCTACCTCAAAAGCCTTCCTTGCTTGTTTCAGCTCTTCTTGCATATTAAGCAACTCCGTGCAGCGGTTAAGCTTTGGCAGGTCCTGCAGCATCAGATATTTGAGATTAGTCAACATAAATGCAGCAATCATATTAGCACCATCTAGCAAACATCTAACTACATAAGATAGCAGCATATCTCAACCAACTTAATGAGGGTGGAAACAAGAATAAGGAGTTGATGATTCTCTACAACGACCAAACTTATATTCAAGACGAAAACCTACAATAAAAAGAAAGCAAGTGATATAAAGAAAGCAAGTGATATGATGCCTATATGTCCAACGCTTTATTTAACCTTAAAAGTTCCTGTAGTATTCAACTTAAAATGATCTTTTATCCTTCCCACAACCTTCTTACTCCTTAAATGGTGAATAAATGATGAAGGCTTTACAAATGTAGAAACATCGAAATAGTTACAAGTGATACTCACAATGGAATCCATAAAACAATGATTGAAAGTTTCAAAAAAGAAAATTTCATCCCAATAGCCACGCATATCTGTGGTGAAAGTACCTTTCGTATTACGTAAAGAAAATCTTCAACAGATAGCTTTCCCCTCTTTGACCCTATATCCTGGGCTTTATGAGCCTACAAAAGGGTTCAAACATTAAGATTTGATTCTGACTGACTAAGATATCATTTTCCTCAATATAAGTTTTAGTGCTATAGAATGCTTACCAGATCTGTCACATATTCAACCACAATATCCTCCACAAGTGTCACAGTTTCTGGAAGTGGCTGTTCATAAAATGCAAAATTCAACAAATAGGATACGTGAAAACAGTAGATCCAATTACAAACATGAAAGAAATACAACGTCCTGAACACTAAGGTAATCAAGATAAAGCACAAACCAAAACAATAAATTTTGATCCAGAACTTAAATCAATAGAGGGCCTACTAACAACAAAGATGATATAATCGCATTGTATGTTGCAGAAACATCTGCATTTCCCCAAAATCAAGAATGGTGTACAACCAATCGGTTCAATAAACAAGAAATAGCATACGCATATACACCTTAAACTTCAAATGGTACACAGTTACCTACTAAAAATCAATGAAACGAGGGAAACACTGACAGTATGGCTTCAGTCAGTAACATACAAAGAGAAGGAAGGACTTACATTAGGATCATCCCCGAAACCATACATCATATGCTGCACTGAACATACCCCGAAGGAGAAAAAAAATATATTAGTCAATAAAAATTTCTAGCTAAGTAGAACTAAGTAGAAACAATCGCTTAATGACTTGCTTACAATCTTTTTGAAAGACTCCTTTTTTCCTCTTAAAAGAAGTCTCCGAAGGCTGCGAAGACCCCGCTTTCGATTTCGACGACTGCCCTGCAGAAGAACTGTTCATCCTTCAAGACTCTGTTACTCAATTCGATTCTATGGAAAGTCGATATGCCAGGAAACAATGAGAAAACCCTAGCTTTCCAGATCCTTTATCTCCGTTTGCCAAATGCAAACATATATGAAAGAATTTCTACAGGATATAGATGGTAACGGCGGAAACCCGCAAGATGGCGAATAAGGGACAAATCACTGGCTGGCGATGTTAGCAACAGATACGGCTATAACACTTTGGTCACTTGCTGCCCTCGACCTCGACCTCGACCTCGTCTTTGTTTTAAAGAAGCTGCTCTACGCGAGAGTAAGAGGTAGTAGAGTTAAAACAGGTTCAATTTTGTAAACGACAGCGCGTATAGTCCTTTAAGAAAAGAAACGTCTTCTGGACTTTTCCGGGTTGATCGGATTTTAATATAATGAATTGTAGTAAAAATAGGAGAAACAATTAAACGAAAATTTGAGTTTGTTTTATTACAAGATTAAAAAGGAAAAAAAATCATTTTAATTCTCTATCTTTCCTTCTAAGTGTAAAATTGTCTTCTAATTTTTAAAAAATTATCATCATAAATTATTTTTTTACCGCTAATTTGGATATGATTCACATGCTATAATTTTAATAATCTGACAAATATATATTAATTTAAACAAAATATTTACATTGATAATAACATTTGAAAAAAGTTTAAATATGTTTTGCATTTTTGACTAAAAGTATATATTTTAAAAAAAATTGATATTGATCTATTTGTAACAAATCTTAAAATATAAATATATTTATTAAAAAATACCAAATTTGAAAAGATTTCATTTATTTTAAAGAATTTAAATAATTACATAAAATAAATTCATTTTAGTAACTAAATTATTATCATAGTCAATATCTATATTAGTTAAAAATTATATTGAGAGAAAAATGAAAATAATAAACAGGAACAAGGTTTTAATAAGTATTACAATAATTATATTATTCTTTTCTTCTTTGATCTTTATTGGTCCATTTAGTACATCATATTAAACATGATTAAATCTTTTGATCTAGTTATAATATTTTTATTATATTTTATTCTTTGATTTTTATTGGGTCCATTTAGTACATCATATTAAACATGATTAAATCTTTTGTTCTAGTTATAATATTTTTATTATATTTTATTAAATCTTATCCACACATTTATGTAAATTTTGTTGTAAGAATATATGAATAAAGTTTAATAAAACAAACGAAATATAATTGAAATAGAAATTTTATTTTTTATTACACGGAAAGTATCATCACAAAAACTGCCAACTGTGCTGTCTAATAGTGACTCTTAACTGTCCTATATCCAAACTGGGCCCAAAACAGGGATTCTTAACTGTCCTCTGTACTCCAGACCTAACTTCCCTCGTCCATCCAACTCCCACCCAACTTTGCTCCAAATCAATTGGAACATTAGTATATTACCTCATACATTCATGACTAAACTTTGCTCCAAATCACAAGAAAACGTTTTAGGTCAAAAGTGTTTTGCTACGCAGAGACGTGTCTAGCGTCCTTGGAAGGGCGTTGGAGACTTAAAAACGCATCGAACCAGCTTATACCAGAAACAGGAAAAGGCGTTACATCTCATTCGGTGACGTTTCGAATTTCCATACGTGTATCCTCTCCGCTGACGTGGCAAGCTGTGCAAGTTCCTGCTTGAGGAAAACAAGAGAGAGGAAACCGTTCAAACTCTTCTGTTGTTGTTGTTGTCGTGCTTGGTTTTTCCCACAACTTTTTGTCATCACATCTTCCGTACAGGAACAGGTCTTCTTCATTCAGCCAGGACGTAGTTCCCATCAAACCGTCGTCGTATGGGTGAATCAATCGGGCAAAGATAAAAATGAAATTTTGCGATCTGTTGTAGTTGCTAGCTTTTAGGAAAGCGAAGCAAAATCGTTTGGAAAATTGGTAAACTGTTTGGTTAGGAATGCCTGTCTACGCCTAACCGTTTCTTGCTTTTTTCTCTTTAAATTCTCCTCATTCTCTTAAATTTATTCGCCATCTGCGTCTGTCTAAGAAAATCTGATGTTGGAGAGCAACAACTGGAAAAAAACCGGACGACGCACGCCGAAGAATAAGAATAATAAGAAGAAGACAACGTTAAAATTTTCAAAGGTTGCGTCTGCACGTAAACAGCTTAAAGCTTTGAGCCTCTTACGCTACCTATTTGGCCTTTTCTTATAGGCCTCTCTTCTCTGTATTTTGGGCTGCGCCTTAACTCTGTAACTTTTTTGTGTATTCTAACAAGGAAAGAAAGCGAGATTTGAGGTTGATTTGTTGTTGTGAAAAGGGAGGTTTTTCTTGGGATGCATAATCTGTGCTTAGGAACAGGGATTCATGGTATTGCGCCGTTGATCTCGGTGGGTGTGGATGGGCGTCTAAATGCGTCACAGGTGATCGCGGTGGCGTGTGATAAGTCGGCGACGCCACCGAAGAAGTCGGCCTCGAGATTCTCGTTTAGGTATCCGTTGCAGCCATTGTGGCGTGGAGGAGGTAGAAGTGGCAGGCACTATGGGACTGCTATACACGACGTTGTTTTGGTGGAGAACTCCGAGAACAAGTGTGATCCTGGAGATGAATTGGAGGGCCGAAGAAAGAGGTCGTCTAATTGGGTATTGAAGATTTTGCAGGTGAAGTCCCTCTGGAAAGAAGAAGATGTTGAGGAACAAGGATGTAGTAATTTTGAAGAGTCAAAGCAAGAAAACGAAAGTCTTGAGGTTAATGGTACAAAAAAAGAAGAGAAAGAGGAAGATGAAGAAGAAGAAGAATGTGGTGCTTGTAAACTTGAAGAAGAGAATGGAGAAGAGTTTGAATTTGACACAGAATCGTTTTCAAAGTTACTAAGGAGGGTGTCATTAGCTGAAGCTAAGTTGTATGCACAAATGTCGTACCTGGGAAATTTGGCTTATTGCGTACCCAAAATTAAGGTTCCAACTTTGCACTCTCTTCTTGTTCTCAATTGATTTGGCTGTTTTCTTTTTCTTTTTCTTTTTAATAAAACTCTTTTGTTGACGAAATGGGTTTAAATTGATCCATGGTGATGATGAATGAAGGGGAAAGATGGAGGGGTGGAGGTGTTAGGGAGATTCTTGATTTGTTTGTAGGATCTCAGATCGGTGTATGCACGGCTGGATTTAATGGATTTTTGCTTGATTTTCTTATGTTTGGAGCAAGTGGCATCAGATAGCCAATAGTCTTACCTTTGTTGGATGGATTTACTTGTTAAAATTCCGCCTCTTGGATCTTAAAGTTAACTGTGTTTCCTGTCGATATTGTTGAGAATTTGCTTGGCATATCTTTGGTATTTCTATCAGGATTATGTTTTAGCAGTTAATAATATTTCCTTCTGGTACATCCAGCCAGGCAATCTCATGAAATATCGTGGTCTTCGGTTTGTAACTTCATCTATAGAGAAAAGAGAAATGGCTATCAGAGCTGAGAAAATTCAGGTGTCAACAGAAGATCAAGAAGCAGAAAAGAAGATAACAAGGGAGGAAGCAGAAGTTAAAAAGCTGAAGAGTAGTAGTAGTAGTAGTCGCATAAGTGCCTCTACTGCTTACAAAACAGCTGCTTCTGCTGCTTCTTATCTGCATTCACAGACAAAGAGCATACTTCCATTCAAATCCAAAACTGAGGCTGGTAGAGATACTCATGAAGAAGGAAATGAATGTAATGAGGATGTTCTTTTGATGAACTCGGAGATGGCATCAGTTATGGTTACCACTGACTCAGTGACTGCGGTTGTTGCTGCCAAGGAAGAAGTGAAGCAAGCTGTTGCTGATGGTTTAAGTTCAACACGTTCATCACCATGTGAATGGTTTATATGCGATGATGACCTGGGTACAAGATACTTTGTGATTCAGGTAATCAGCTCTAGTTTATGAAAAACAACTGAATTCTGTTTTGAGCCATAGTGACTTCAGGATTGATTACAATCTCTGCACTCCATTGTGTATAGATATCGGCTCCCTGGACTAGGATCTTACTTATATAGACATTATAAATTTGTGGAACATTGATCGATTGTAACATTTATACTGGAACAAGTTATTTATTAATTCATTTGTTATTTATGCAATCCTCAGGAGGTGTTATCTTCTTTTTGCAGGGATCTGAATCACTGGCATCTTGGCAAGCTAATTTACTTTTTGAGCCTGTTAAGTTTGAGGTGAACTTTTTAGTCATCTGCCACATTCTAAATCAATACTCTTGGTACCATAGAGCATTATGTAAAAAGACTTTAAGCCCGTTTCTTACAGACACTCATATGATAGAAGAATGTGGTGTACCATAATTACTTTCTTCTTGGTCCAGGGACTAGATGTGCTTGTGCATAGAGGCATATACGAAGCTGCAAAAGGCATATATGAACAGACGTTGCCTGAAGTGCATGACCATGTAAACTCTCAGGGTAGACATGCGACTTTTCGTTTTACAGGGCATTCTCTTGGAGGAAGCTTGTCAGTCCTATTAAATCTCATGTTTCTTATAAGAGGTGAAGTTCCAGCCTCATCGTTACTTCCTGTTATAACATTTGGTGCTCCGTCCATAATGTGTGGAGGGGATCATCTTCTTAACAAGCTTGGATTGCCGAGGAATCATATTCAGGCAATCACAATGCACCGCGACATTGTGCCTAGAGCCTTCTCTTGCAATTATCCTAATCATGTTGCAGAGCTTCTGAAGGCTGTTAATAGGAATTTCCGTAATCACCCATGCCTCAATAACCAGGTTATTGTTTACCTCATTATGCATCTTGCTTATGCAAGTTTTATCCACAAACTTTTGTCTAATGTTATTTTTGCTTTGTCATCTACAGAAGCTATTATATGCCCCAATGGGGGAGCTTCTGATTCTACAGCCAGATGAGAAATTCTCCCCTCAGCATAATTTACTCCCATCAGGCAGTGGTCTATATCTTTTATGCTGTCCACTGTCTGACAATGCAGAGAAGCAGCTTCACGCGGCACGGACCGTATTTTTAAACTCACCACATCCACTTGAGATCCTTAGTGATTGTTCAGCTTATGGATCTG
Source organism: Erythroxylum gracilipes (assembly GCA_026413385.1). Classification (NCBI taxonomy): domain Eukaryota; kingdom Viridiplantae; phylum Streptophyta; class Magnoliopsida; order Malpighiales; family Erythroxylaceae; genus Erythroxylum; species Erythroxylum gracilipes. The sequence continues at coordinate 18,499,074 of JANZLC010000009.1, forward strand.
AGGGAACCATTGTGAGGGATCATGACATGAAATCTTACTTAAAATCTGTGAGGAATGTGATCCGCCAGGAGCTAAATCACATAAGAAAAGCCAGAAGAGAACGTCCACGTAAATTCTGGTGGTCGATTCTGACTCTGGGGGGAGTTGACGACAATGTCTTGGCAGGGGAAAGGCCAACAGCTTTGTTAAACATGGCCCAAAACCAATTCAATTTCTCTGGTGTCTTACAAACTGGAAAAGAGTCGCTGAAAAGGTTGAGTCGGCTTGTTGCCTCACAACACATGCATTTGGTAGTGATTCTTTTATTCCCCGCAAGGTTACTACTACTGGGAGCATTCAGCGTGATAAGTTTTCGTTGGTAAGCCTAGAGCAGGAGGGTTATACCCTGTTCCATTTGTGGAACATCGTACAGGTTCCAAGTGGCAGGAGGACTATTAGATTATTCTTTATTCATTGGTTCACAAAGTAAAAAGGGCAATAGAAACCAGAAAATTATTCAGATTTCCTGTTGGATTTAAATATTTAGGTTTAGACCGCCGATTGTATCATGTCGAGAGAATTTATCTTGGCAGCGTCTTCGTAGGTAGATTATGTCAAAGAAAGCCGGCGAAACGTTCGTGCTTTCGCAGGAAAATGAATGATAGTACTGTTTGAAAACTTGGGTGGCCTGTTTCAGTGCTTTTCTTGGTCTGGACATATACGGAAGATTTGAAATTTCAGATCTTAAGGTAGACGTAATACACACGATATTCCCAAGTTCATTGGCTTTATGTGGACATTGTATCTCAATCACGTCACCAATAATTCCATGCAAAAGTAGGCGATACCAGTCTACCACATCAATGCATGAATTGAATCGACTTGAACTAGTAATCAACAATCTTAACCTGCCAGTTATTGTAAATCAAAGCCCATAACACGACCCTACCCTGTACCGCAAATGAAGATAGATCAAAGAAGGAAAGGAGCAGGAATCTGCATTAAGATTCAGTTGGAGAATGGAGACCCAAATTCAAGCAAGCACATGTAAACTCACACCACGCACGAGAAGGAAACAAGTTTGTGTCTAATTTGGCGCAGAAATGAGAGTAGCCTAACCCCAGTCCACAAAAGCTGTTTGAGTTGTGCCTATCTACAACATGGCACTGGCATAGTCACCGGTAACTGTTTACTTTATGTATAGAAAGGTCTCTGTGAAACATTGTACTCTTATGACTGGTGTGTGCGTCACAAACATTGCGTTTGGATACTGTCCCCGTGCTCGGGGACAGTGGATCTCTGTCTTGTCAGGTGTTTGGTTAGCTGTCTCCTTGAGACTGGTCCCCTGTCTCCGGTGTAGAGCGACAGAAAACTCTGTCTTCCCTAATACCCTCGGATAGAAATTGGATTGTCCTGCCCCCGGAACAAAAGACCAGTCTTTTCGATTTTTTACCCCTCTCGTCTGACGTCTCCTTCTTTCTCTCCGACTCTTTCTTTCTCTCCGACGCCTCCTTCCCTTCGTCCCTTCGTCCCAGAGTGACGTTGTAGCGCCCCCTTACCATAGAGTACTCACCGGGACGCCCGTAGGTCATTCCGGTATGTATCCTATGATAAGAGACCACTACTGACAACCACCGCTAAACTCCT
>JANZLC010000009.1:18500799-18511023 GCA_026413385.1 Erythroxylum gracilipes
GTCCCCTACAACCAAACACATCTGTCCTGGAGACGGAGACAAGATTCTCTGTTCTGTCCATCATCAACCAAACAACTCTCTGTCCCCAGTTTCTGTTTCGTCCCGTCCTGTTCCGTCTCGTCCCGTTCCGTCTCCAGCTACTAGAGACGCTAACCAAATGCAACGAAAGAACCTTCTGAATTTTGTTTCGACGCCCGTAAATCACGAATTATTAGGTTTGACAACTGAAACCTAACAATTTTGAAATTCCAACTTCTTCTGATGAGGTTTTCTCTTTTATCTTTAGTAAATTCTTAATAGCAAAATGATCTTTCGCAAATAGACCACTTCTGATGATCACCGAAAATAAGAACCTCTTTCTTATATTTATGGTTAGTCTCTGTTAGTGAATATATAAAATCAATTAAGTTAGCCTCACACAATAGCTTAACATAATATCAGAGCCTTTATGACTAAGTAGTCGTGAGTTCAAATCCTACCATTCACCTATTATTCAGCACAAGATAGAGTGAGTCTGTGCAAGTTTTAAGTCTAAAAGGCTTTCACTTGAGAGAGTGTGTTAGTGAATATATAAAACCAATTAAGTTAACTTCACACAACAACTTAAATTATTGTGGTGAAACAGTCATTTAACAGTCTCCGAAACTCCTCGTCTGCCCATCACCTCACTTATTGACCCTTTTTCATCATATGCATCTGATCAACGGCAACTAACGGCGTAAACGACCGAGTATACAAAAAACGAGTCCAAAGACACTATGAAGGCCCTTGAAGGCTAGATTGGACTGGTTTTGCTTCTGCTCATTCACTTGATTCAAACTTGGCCTCTACGATATACAATTTTAAAAACCAACTTCCGGTGCAATTTCATGCAAATATTAGTTACTTTGCTGTCTAAAATGGTGAAGCATAATTGCCAGTTCGTAAACTCTGACATTGTAATAGTAAGTACAAATACCAGAATTTATTCTCACTTCATCACATTGCTCAAGAGTACACAAACTGGGCGGGGAACAAAGAAGAAGCTAGTATTAAGAAGCAAAGGTGTACACGCATGTCCCAAGCTTGAGAGTGTTGACTATAGTCCAAATTACAGGTTCAACTTACCAGCCAAGTACCAAGAATGCATGGCAAGGCTACCAAATGACATGATATTTGCGAGGGAAGATAATCCATGTATCATACCAAACTTCTTGTTCATGGCCGCAAGCTTTGGATTAGTTTTTGCAACTTCTCTATTCTTTGACCCTCCAATTTCATTTCCAATATTATCTTCCCGTTCCACTTTGTGCCTTTGTTTCATCATCTAACACACCAAACCAAACCATATCAAAATAATCCCACAAAGAAACTGAATAGTAATTAAAATCAGAAGAGGAGATTAAGAAGGAAACAACTGGGATGCCAGCATTTTCCAAAGACCCATTTACAATCAACAACAAAAAGAGAAACATCTTTCCACCATACAGGAAATGATAAAAAGAAGAAACATGAAGAATGGAATTTGAGAATATAGGAAATGTGAAAAATGATAAGAATCCTATTCAAGCATGCCATTTAGCAGATAAAAATATACAGAATTCCAGTCAAATTCAATCCAATTCAACCATTAGACCAAAATTTCCCAAGTTTTTCAGAACCTGGAAAATAAAAATCTTACGCATGGATGACAAAAAGACACTAGTTCCCAACTCAAGATCATTCAACCCATTGGTGATAATACAAATTCTAATTGGTCTAGTATAAAACGTGATAAGAAAATCTTGATAAAGGAATAGCAATACCTCGATGGTCATTGGTGTGAAGACGAACAAATTGGCAAGGTTAAACGCAAAGGAGGAAAGCAAAAACCCCAGCTGATACTTCTCGCTAGTGGTTGCCGATTTCCACGGGTGTAGATACCCAAAAGACGCCACAGATATTGCGCAACAAACCCCAACCAGTGAAAAATAGGCAGGAAACATCTTGCTTTGCAAATTACCAAACTGATGCCTAGGAAGATTCCTAAGTTTTTAACACAGAAAAGAAGAAATTATTGGTGTTATCAAATTCAGTTTTGCAAGAGAGAAGTAGAGGAGTATACTTGAACATGATAATGCCGCCAATGAAAGTGACCCAAAGGGCGGCACCGAAAGCGGTGGCGAAACAGACCACGTGAGCCAACTTGAGGTAGGTGGCGAGCTGAGTGATCGATTTCGATCCAAATGTTTCCGGCGAGAATATAACGCCGACGGCGAAGAAAGCCACCGCCGCCGAGAATCGTGTCAGCCAAGCCATGTTCCTGCTCTACAGATTCCAGGTGAAAGAAGATTCAATAAATAGAGAGGCACAAGTCACAAGGAAGGACTTGTTTCTCTAGTCACCACTCACCACCCTGTCTCCATTGTTAGTCTTGGATATTACACTCTAGGCAAATCAAAACGTGCCACGTATAAATGTTTTTGAGAATTTCACCTAAAATATAAATAAACTAAACACGGTAGGCAGACTAGACCGGTAGCTGAGTTTAGGATGGATGATCTAAGATGAGATATTGAGCGAGAAAACTCTCAAACCAAAGTCTGCAGTAATGAAATTGATTTATGACTTATGTAAAGTTTATATTACACTTTATCATAAGATTAATATTGCCGGCGAGAAAATGTTAGCTCATGTTTGATGCCTTGGTCAACCAAAGTCCCTGATCAAAAAGACAAATCATCAGTTTAGGCACTGGTTTGAATAAGACTTCTTCTTTAAAAAATTATTACCTTGGTTTCAGGGTACATATCATGGAATTTCCGGCGATTTTATTTATTTTTAATATATTATTTCAAGGTAGTAACTAGTATCGATGTTTCATTGTGACTATAAGTTCGTAAGTTTAAGCAGGGTCGTTTATAACATTTTATAGACTCTGGGCAAAGTGTAAAAAAATGTCTCAATACATCATCAATATACAAAAAATTAATATATTTAAGAAAAAATATAATAAATTATATTAACTATTCTAAATTTGCCAAGCCAAATATTATCCTTCTATGTGGAAATGATTGAATATTATTGTGTTAACCAACTAGATAAAAGTCTAAATTATTAAATCAAATTTTTTCAATAGTTTTTGAATTTAATTATCATTAGTGATTTTAAAAAAATATATTTTAATAGAAAATGTCATATTACTAATTATTGTACACATAATAAAAGTTAAGGATTCTTCCTATTGAATTTTAATATTGGCTTTCATTGAAAGTAATTTAATAAAAATTTTTAATAAAAATCAATTTTATAAGTTTGACTTTTACAAAAAAAATTCTAAATAATTTATAATAAAAATAAATAAAATAAAATCACATAGAAAAATAAAAACGAATTTAATTTTAAAAAATTAAATCAACCCATTTGTATAATAGCTTCATTTATTTAAACCAAATAAAATCATTTAAGAATTTGATAGTGGTAGTAAAAGCGGAAGGGCATCGACTTAATCATAGCGACGCATGAGAAGTTATTAAACCATCAGTTAGTAGGGGACGCAATGTTCTTTTACTTGTAAATGATGACCCTGATAGATTTGACGATTCTACTAGGTTATGTTTGATTAGACATAAGATTTTTAATAGAATAGAATGGTTTATAATGAAATGAAATGTAAATGAATGTAATATTAGAAAATTATTGTTTAAGAAGGATGGAAGGATCCATAATTTAATATAGTGAAATATTGTTTGAAAAAAGAGTTTCTAATGTAATACAGTGAAAAGTTGTATATCATTTTACATTCCATCCTAAATTCCCAAAATCGGAGGTTTTTCATTTTTACTGTTTAGGATAGAATGAGATATAATATGAAACTCTCCTTTCTATCTCATTCCTCCATTCCATTATAAACCCTCCTCCTAAACGATAGAATAATATTACATTTCATTCCATTCCATTCATAAACTCCCAACTAACTATAGACTTCATGAAACTGACTTTGTTGGCCGCGATAGAGTTGATGGTGCTGGTAGCGCTAATAGCTTCGATGGTAACGGTGTTGTTGGTGGAGTTGGTACAAGCAACATAATTAGAATGGGATCCAAGGCCACGACTTAACTGCAAAACCAATTGATTTACGTGTATGTCTGTGGTGTGGTTTACTGTATTATTTTATATAAAATATGTGTAATACATTAAATAAACAGGTAGTAGTTCACTTTGGTTCAATCAGTCATAGCAGCTCTACCTAGTTACACTATGCAGACGGTCCGGTTGCCCCGACGATTTTGTGATGAGCTGGAAAAATTAATGCATCAATTTGTATGGGGCTTTTCTAATGGTACCAGGAGGATACACCTAGTCAGTTGGGAGGAAGTTTGTAAACCCAAAGCGATGGGGGGTCTAGGCATTAGGAGGATTCGCGCCACCAACGATGCATTGTTAGCAAAGCTAGGATGGACTCTAATTGCTAAACCTAACGAGTTATGGGTACAAGTCCTCTCAGCGAAGTACAACTTCGATGTTCACAATCCCCCCCCCCCCCTCCTTTGAAGCCATCGGGGTTCCATGATATGGCGGAGCATAAAAGCAACTTGAAACCTCGTTCTTCAGGGCATGAAGTGGAGAGTAGGCGATGGCACTAGGACTCAGTTCTGGATTGACCCTTGGATTACGGGGACAGGACCCCTTATTTCCCATGCCACACCCCCCTCCCTGATTACATTCTCAATTTTAGTGTCCGGGACGTAGTGGAATTCAATGGTGATTGGAAATAGGAAGCTTTTCAACCTTATCTTCCACCGTCGATTTACAGATTAATAGCAGGGATGTTTCCCCCGAAACCATACTTAGGGCAGGATAAGCTGATATGGGGCCTTTCTGACTCTAGTCAGTTCACCGTAGCCTCCACTTATGCCATTATCATAGAGAATGAAGATACCTCGGCCCATGAGGCCTGGAAGGTAATCTGGAAATGGAAAGGCCCTCAATGCGTTCGCTCCTTCATCTGGCTCCTTGCGTATGATTGGTTACTTACTAACCAACAACGTGTACGACATCATTTCACTACGAAACGGAGATTGTTTTCATTGTCATATAGAGGAATCCTCGTTACATGTGGTGTGCGATTGCGATAAAGCCTGACAAGTGTGGAATAGCTTCCCTCCTCACATTGTTTCCAATGACTTTAGTAGTATGCCAACTAGGGAGTGGCTTGTTAAAAATCAACAATAACACAGCAGTGTTTTTGGGCATGAGTGGTCGATTCTTTTTAGCATTACCTGCTGGTTTTTATGGCAATGGAGGAACAAGTCCCTCTTCGATGAATAGTTCAATTGTCCATCCTTACCAATTTCTCATATTTTGTCTTATGCAAGTCTGATCCACTCTTCAGCAGTGTGGCAAAGTAGAGCAAATACAGCTGGGCCTCACCCTCGACAGGAACATCTTATCGGATGGAGCAAATCTCCCACAAGCTGGCTCAAATTAAACACTGATGGAGCTTGCAAACGGGCCTCATCCTCAGCCATAACAGGCAGACTTCTCTGGGACAACGTAGGTAACTGGCAGGGAGGGTTTACGCAAAATCTTGGCTGGTGCTCACTAGTAACCGCGGAACTATGAGGAGTTTATACTGGGCTGACCTTCATGTGGAATTTGGGGTATCGATGGATCGAACTTGAAGTGGATTCTAAAGTGGTGATCGATATCCTCTCTTCCTTGGATCACCGAGCCAGGACTCTCAATCCCATAGTTATAGGCATTAACAAACTATTCAATAGGAACTGGACTGTTGTTCATCATCAAATATATCGAGAGAGCAACAGATGCGTCGACTGGCTTGCTACCTATACATGTCACTTTGATTCAGGAATCACTTATTTTGATACCACACCTATAGGGTGCCGCATTATCCTTTTAGAGGATTTATCGGGAATCTATTTCCCCAGACTAGTTGTGAAATTGTTTTGTTAAGTTTCCCTTAAAAAAATAAATAGGTAGTGGTTAGAAATACAAATAATGAGAGGGAGATAATGATTCGTAATTGGTGATCAAAGGTTTATTTAAAAATCTGCTAATTTTTTAATTTTTTGTTCCAGTATTTTCTATAAATAGACAGTATTGCTTTTTGTGTAATGTATATTATAATCTTGACATTATCAATAATTTTTTATATTTATATGCATTTTCAAACTTTATTCTCTTATGATATTATTATTATGAACAATAAATAGGTTAGGATTACTATGAAGTCTTTGTATCGAGTATAAATTAGTGACCAAGGTCATTTCTAATGTAGATAAGGTAAAAAGAACGATCCTAATAAATCGACAATATACAAATATGTAAACTTTAAAAGCATATTTTTATTATGAAAATTTAATATTCATACATAAGTAACTCGAGTTATAACTCCACATACTCAACAAAATAGTAAATGATGATAACATCAGCTAATAACATCTTAGAAATGTTAGTAACAATAAAATCACTAAAAATAGTAGCAGTATCAACAAAATGGTAGTAGCAACAATTGAATAGCAATATCAGATTGCAAAACACAAATGACCATTAGTTATGAAAAATAATTTTTCCGTACATTTCTAGATGCATAATCATTAATAATAGTGTCAAGATCTATATTGTCCCACATATTCTTCTCGATACATAAAATAGCTAAATTATTTAACCTTTCTTATGACAATGATGACCTCAAATAGGTTTCAATAATTTTAACTTTGAAAAACTTCTCTCAATTAATGTTATAGTCACATGTATAATTAATAGAATTCGATAAATAATTGAAACATTTGGATAACAATCTACAACTTTAACAAATTTAAATATTTCAACTAATGACATTAACTTATTTGGCAAAGTCATTTGTAACACTTTTAATTTAGGAAAAAGATCATCTAAATCTACATTTGACACGTTATCATTAGAAAAATAGTTGTAAAATTAGTAAAACATTATCTTAATTCATTATTATCCGATAACCTCAAATTATCTAAATTAAATAAGAATCTAAAAATATTTTCAGATGTCCTTAATAGTTCAAATCTATTCTTTAACGAAGTAGTTGTCATCTCCACAACAACAATAACTAACTCTAAAAGAATCCTCAACTAATTGTACTTCTCCATGATCATTTTCATCAAATTGTATTTTCATAATAATACAATGTTTAGTTGGAAATGTAAGCTCAACGTTCATCTCATGTACAAGACTTTTGACAATATTCATACTAGAGGCAAATCTCTCTTTTTTATTTCTCAAAAAATATCATCACACCTTCTAATTGCTCTATGGTAATGTTAATGGACATATATTTAGATTGTAACTTTTTACTCACCGTGTTAATAGCGAATAAAATATCATCCCAAATAACTATACTAAGTAAAAATGCAAAAGTCTCAAATACACTAATCAAACTTTCTACTTCACTCTTTGACTAGACATCATCACAAGATCAAGATAATTTCATTAAAGCCAATCATATTTGAGGAGCTTGAAATCTAATAGCTTTAACACTTTTATTTGACTCTTTTAACGAGTATTAGACAATGATTTCATAGTTAAGCTGAAAACATTATCTAGTAAAACCTTCCACTTTTATGAGAACTTGAAAATAATGCATATATGCGTTGCATAACTCCAAAAAATGAAACAACTTTAACACAAGAATGTTCCATATCACTAAGAGTAAGATTATGATTATGAAAAACACATGACATATATAATGCTCTCAAATTTATTTCAAGTAATCGCTTTTGAACCCGGTGGTGTTTTCCCTTCATATTAGAATTATTGTCGTAACTTTTACCCCTCACATTATGGACATTAAGATCTTGAGACTTAAATACTTTCAATAATTCATTGAAAATTCTCAATCTAGATATGTCATCTACCTTCAAGAACTCTAAAAAATATTCCTCTGTTTATATTTTTTTATTTGACATATTCACACATCGTACTAATAGACTCGTTTATTCTTGATGGGTTAAATCTAAGGAACAATCAAGAATAATATAAAAGTATTTCACCTCTATATTGAATCTTATGATAAAACTTCTAACATTATGGGCCAAAAGAGAAATCAACTCATTTTGAATTTTGTGACCAAGATAATGATGATGGATTTCATGATTTTCAATGCGTCTAATATGATCTCGTATTAGTACATCAAATTCAACAATCATCTCAATCAATCACAAAAAATTACCATTACTATTTTGGTAAAGTTTCTTGTTGGATCCTCAAAAAGTCAAATTATATTTAGCAAGACATTTCACAAGAGTTATTATTATCAAAACTTGCTTTCAACATTCTTTCTCTTTTACAATTTCTAGTTATCAATTGTTTGATTTTTGCTCAATCTTACTCTTAATTTATTCCAAGTCCTCATGTTTGTCATATATTTAACACTATTCGCATGTTCTTTGAGTCTCTCACTAAGATGCTTCCAATCTCTAAATCCACCATTTGCTAATGCACTTTGCCAACTATTAGATTTGAACAACTTACAAAAAAAACAATATACTTTATTTATATGTTTAGAGTAAACCAACCATTTTCTATCGCTAATATCTCGATTACTCAATTTTTTAGAATAATAAGAATATGAAAAATGTCGAGAGGTATTGTCTAAAGGAAACACAAGATTCAATTCTCTTATAAGCCTTTTTTTTTTGTCTAAAATGTTCCTTACTTTATTTTCAATATTATCCCAACTTTTAGGATATAAATATCTAATCTAGGGATTAGTTACTTATCTGCCCTTAAATTTTCGAAAATAGATGAATTTGGTACATGATCGTGCTCATTAATATCCTCATGAATATGAATTTCATCGCTTAATTTTTTTTTGGTTCAAAATTACCTTCACCTAATTCCCAATGATTCTCACTAGAGGAGCCTACTCTTTTAATAAATTTATTAACTGCTCCTTTTTGGGATTCTTTTAGCTGTTATACTAGTTTTTTTTGTTTTTCACTTCCAAATAAATGCTTTTTAGGCAACATCATTTAAACCAATTATAACACAATTGGACTAGAAAAAACAAAAGAATTTGTATGGAACTGGAAGAAGTATGCAACAATAACAGAACACCAATAACTCTACAATATATCACAAAGATATATTAATAGTATTAGATCTGTGACGGAGGAAAAAAATAAAGAACAAAATTTAATATCCTATATTAAAAATGAAAAAACAAATCAAACTTTTATGATACAAGCTATCACATTCAAAATCTAATTTTGATTTTTCTAGTGATTCATTTTTTACCAAAGATAATAGGTATTGAAATTAACAATTGATTTAATCATGATGATGGCCATAGTTCAAAAACAAGAGAGACATCAATTCTTTTTTGACAATAAATATGCGTGGAGAAGTTATAATAATCTTATCATAATTACATATTTTAAAGTAAGTATGATAAATCGGAATTCAGTTACTTTATAATGTATCTATTGTAAAAAAGAGAACTTTTTTTAAACAAAAATAAAAGTTTCCAATGCAACTACATTATAATAAATTAAAAATTAATTGAGTAAATAATTTTATTTAATTTTTATTAATAATATTAGTATTATATTCTTATATTTTATTGAAATTAATAATTAAATAAATACTATAATATAATATAATCAATATTTGAATCTCAGGTAATAATGATTGCTGGATCAAAAAAAACTAAAGTTTTTATGTTAATTTAAAAAAAACTAAAATTTTTATGCTTCATGTACTTAAAAAATTCATTGCAATTATTATTTTTGTTACTCTCAAAGTTATTTCATGCATAAAATAAGCATTAGTGAAAAAGTTAAAAATGATTTAGTGAATTGAATATTAAGTATTGTTGTATTTTTCACATTATCTTAATGTTATAGCAACTTTTTCACCGTTAAATTTACCTCACCCAATTTGAGTTTTTTAATACAAATAGTTTCCTTCCTAAAATAGAATTATGGACATTGTTATGAGTTCCGTTTTGTTCCATTCGGTACTGTACCGGCCTAAATTTGGTACCAAATTTTAAGTTTTGATACCAGATTTAAATACCGGTTGGTATCGGCCAATTTCAGCTATACCGACTGGTACCAAAAATTTTAAAAAATTGGGAGACTTTTTTGCAAAATTTTCAAAATTTCCCTCCCAATTGGCCGATACCGACTGGTACCAAAAATTTTAAAAAATTGGGAAACTTTTTTGCAAAATTTTCAAAATGTCCCTCCCTCCCTCCTAACTCTCCTT
>JANZLC010000009.1:18511123-18523797 GCA_026413385.1 Erythroxylum gracilipes
GTAATTAGGCCGGCCCGAAATTTTTTGGAGTTACCCGATCCCGGCCCGAAAATAATTCAGGTAAAACCCGAATTACCTGAATTACCCGAAATTTAAAAATTTGTTACCCGAATTAATTCGGGCCGGGCCGGGTAATCGGGCCGGCCCGAATAGTGCTCACCCCTAGCTCCCAGAGCGTCTGGTTCCATTATTCAATCTATAACAGATAGAAAGGGTGGATCTACATTAGAGTCACATCATATTCTCATACAATCCTTCATTTGGCATGTACACAATTCACTTTTCCTTTATTTCCTTAATTATAGACCCTAAAACCGCCTAATGGCTCTGATACCAATAAATGTAACACCTCATACCCGATATTGAAATCGACATACCAAGTGTTACCATATTCTTAAATACCTAACATTTCAAACAACAACATTTTCTATTTAAAACCTCATTAATTTAGTAATAACTATTCACTTTATGAAAAAAATTAGACATAGTTTCCTCTATATTTACTTAAAACCTCCTGCAAGAAACTTCAATACACTTCTCATATATCTTACTCCACTATCGATCTCTATGTCAAACTCCTTGACAAAATAATTTAACCATTCTCCAATACATTTCAACACATCTAAACCAGATTTCATACATAACTTTCATATATTCATATATAATTCATAATAAAATCCTGTAAGATCCTTCACTTCTTTATGCGTACATGTCATTATCAAAAACAAAATAAAAATTTATAGTACATCCACCTCCACCTCCAATTCTTTCGAAATCCTCCATGTGACTCTCTTGTCTTGTAGTAGATCCATCACATCTTTCTTCTAACTATCTTCAAAATCTACACGCGGAAAGAAAATCCACACACTAAGCTATAGGCTTAATGGTGTTCAAGCAATTCCATTTCACATTCAATTCAATTCATTCAACCATAACATACATAATATATATAATTTTTGTCACATATAAATATCTTCATTTATTTTCTAAGCATAAATAAGCATTTAAAAAATCCAATGATGAAATGCAAGCATGTATCTATTTAAATAATTCATATCTAATTACACAATGATGAATAAATTACACAATTTAATTACTACATTCGCTTGAAATTATTTAATCATTAATCATGCACTTATCTACTTTCTATAATTGCCCCAAAGTAAAATCCATCAGAATTGAATCACCGAGCCGGATAAGCGGGATTTTTAAAAAATACAAGATCAGGCTCTCAGAACCATACAATCCATTTTTTTATAGACGTTCATATTGTAACTGAGCTCTCAGAGCCATATAGTTCATAACACAAATCAAATGTCTTACTCCAGATTCGAGCTCTCGGAGCCATACAGTCTGGTAATATATGTCATAACGCAGTACTGCTAACTCCCTAATTAACAGGCCAACCTTATCACATTTCTCAAATTCCTATCTATTTTACTAGGGGCATATCTAATTAAATTCCATTAAAATTTAATGATAATCACTCAAAATAGCCAATTCAAGCTATTCCATATTCGACCAAAGTAAATGTCATTTTTGTTCTTTCGTTATTGGTTTTAATTCAAATTATACAACATTCAAGACATATTCATCTCACCAATTAGACAACAAAAATAACATGCATATCAAGTTTCTCAATTTAAACATAATGTATGCCAATTGGGGAAAATACAAATTATAAGCTCAAAATCTCAATTAATCACGTATATTACTTCATTTAACATCCAACTAAATATTTTTAACAACAATTTCATAAAACTCCCAATTTTCTCAAGATCCTTAAATTTCCTAATACACAATTTTTAGGAAAAAGTAGAATTGCAAGAACACATACCAAATTGATGTCTAAATCTTCAAATTAAACTCCATAAACTTCAATTTAATCATTAATTCCTTATGACCATCACTACATGTTTCACTTGCTCCAACCATAAGACAATCAACTGGCTGGACTTTCGTTGGAAGGAAAATGCTTCATCAGCGTTGAACAAAGAAAATACCCAACACTGTGATGCCCCACTTTCCGCTCTCCACCCAACATTGTTCCTCATATTTCCAAGGGCAACTCCGACGGTGGCATGGAAGATTGAAGAAAAACTAGAAGAAGATGAACTATTGAGGCAATAACATTTTGGTATGTGTAATTACAAAGCGAGAAAGGGGAGTACAAAGAAGACAAAGATGAGAGGAGATGAGAGATGAGAGATGACTGATGAGTTAAGGCCATTAGTTGAAAATATTAATGTATTATAACAACAGTATAGAGGTTTTGAATAAAAAGAATATGTCATATTCTTATTAATATATTATAACTTCATGATAATGGTTGAATCTACCCATGCATTGCATTCGTAGGAAAATTAATAAACATGAGAATTTTGTTTTGTTTTGTTTTAAGTTTTAACTTTCTAGTTTTCATAAGCGACTATACTATAAAGAGAAAATATTAAATAAATAGTAAAATTTTAAAATAAGATGAAGATGTAAATTTTATAATATTAAAAATATTGGTATCTATTGATCAAAATTTAAAATAAGATAGTGGTATATTTTCTGTTTCAATGAAATATTTTATTTTGAATTACTCTTATAATTTTTATTTATTATTTATTATATAACGGTATAATATTGGATGAATTTTTAAATCTTAAATATTTTCTTTAATTGATTGAATATGCGGTCTGATTTTTAAAATATTAAAAGTTTATTAACTTGGGTTAGGTGATTTATGCATTAATTAAAGTCTAAGAAAGATTTGTTGATATCGATTTAAATATCTTTCGTTAGGAAAAACGCTCCTCTCTTCTGCGACCACCCGCTCTCAGTCGAGCAACCCTATAGTCATAGGTATTCGAAAACTTTTCAATCAGAACTGATTTATTGTTCATCGTCATGTGTTCCAAGAGAGCAATAGATGCACGGACTGGCTCGCCGCCCAGACAGGACATTCCAACATTAGGGTCACTTATTTTGATGTTACACCTATAGGGTGCCATAGTGTCCTTTTTGTAACCAGTGTACACTTTTTCCCTTCGCATCAAAAAAAAAAAATCGATAGTTTTTAACCATTCATTTCAAAGTCAACGAATTTACTGAAATTCTTCAGCAGATTAGAAGGAAAGATGGATATCAAAAGAAAAGAGAGATCTTTCTACATTATCTATCTTTATACAAATCCTTGAGAACGTTTCCAGAGGATTGGTTCTTTGGTGATGTGATGGACAAGCTAAGTGTTGATGAGCCCATTGGTCTTTGATTTCTTCAATTTCCCGAAACTAGAAGGAAAGACGAGCGGAAAAGATTCTCTCAAGTTGGACCTATCTTGGAAAGAACCGAACTGATTATGGGCGATTCAGTTCATCTTCTATCTGATCCAGACTCAGTGAGCCCACAGCAGTATCTTTTGATATATTCAATTACTGGATCAGGCCTAAGAACAGTTCTTTTGACAGTAACTGGTTTAATGAGCCTTTCAAATCTTGATGGACAGTTGAAAGGTGGTGATAGAACAATTGAGGCTATGCTATGCTATGCTCTTCAACTTTTCTCATTACTAGTCACTGTGTAACCAATTGACCTGAAGCAACAAAACAAAATCGAAGATGATGTGAAAAGAATCAGGGGAACAGCTACTTACTTTAGCTGCACTCCATGTGTACAAAGCATTGAACAAGGTCAACCGCTAATCCTGTTTTACGTCTCAATGATATGCACTTATCATAGCAGCACGGAATTAAGAAGATCATTTGCAATTAAAATATATTCCCGATTCATTTGACTTATTGCATATCTATCCCCCACCCACATCAGAATCATTTGATGCATTATTAAAACATCTACGCTTTGACATTGCCCATAGGCCTCATTATTCCTATAGAGATAGATCATTCACTCATATACCAACCCCTCGATAGGCCTTGTGGTATAATTGGTTCAAAGTCTAATCTAAAGAGAACAGTACTGAAGTTTAAAATATTATAAGTTCGAATAATAATAATAATAATAATAATAATAATAATAATAATAATAATAATAATAATAATAAATAGTAGTTTATTTGAAATTTTTGAAAAGATAATTAATTAAGAGTGAAGACATAATAAAAAATTAAATTAATTTTCAATGATTAATTTGTTTATATATATTTGATAATTTAAGTAATAAATATTTAAAAGAGTAACGGATAAGAGTTGTGGGATTATTAAAAGAAGAATTCTGAAGGTTGGTCGAATCATAAAGTGTTGGTTGGTTAGATCAAAATCAAGCACCATTCCTCGGAAAGAAGAGAGAGGCACATGATATGATACCATCACATGCCTCTCACTGACATCATCATATCTGGCCACGACTTTCCCTCCTTTCAATGTTCCCAACATTCAAGCATCACGTGTTATTTATCCTTAAACCTTATTTTCAACCCATTTTACCCAAAAATTCCTCCCTTTTAGTTGTACCTAAAGGGGTCATATGGTCAATTTACCCACAAGAACAAGTTGTGGACTCCATTTCCAAGTCCCCGACTGTCTCTACATCATCAAACTAATTAGAGTACCCAAATTGGCACTATCGTGAGAAATCGTGCGAAGCTTGCCTCTTTCTTTCGCCGCAAGACATCAAAACTATGCTCCAAGTCAGGAAATACATTTAAATAAATGTTATACCCTGCTAAAATAGGAATTGTATAGCCTATATTTGTCAGAGAAACTGTTGAGAACTACGAAGCCTTTCACTTGTAGTATATGCCAAAGTGGTTCCAATACATTCACAGATTGCATCGATTTGCACCATTCTCTAGAAATGATAAACAGATCGAGATGTGTAAAGCATGTCTTTTCCCAACTTTTAAACCATCAAATGGTCTATTCCAGCTAGCTTGAATCCCACCATTAATAATATTACATGGATAGTTATGACGGATTTGAGTGGCCAAGCACGTGTGAGCTTTTCTACATTTCTTTTTTCCTTTTTCCATGTGTATCAAAACCAAATGGGCATCGCTTTCAAATTCCAGTGTATGGTTTTCTTCATAAACACTGGCCATGCATGTGTAAGTCACGCCAAGCAAGCTAATAATAACAAAAGGGAAGGACATATTATAAACCCATCAACGATCACGTCTATATTATATCATGCAAGTGTCAAAGAATTCAACGCAAATCAAAGAGTTCTGATATGTAGCGGGGGAGTGAAGATCCTCTGTTACTTTCATCCAAGTCTAACCCTGTACAATCAATTTTTAGCCACAAATTTTAGTGAATCCCAGCAAAATTTGTAGCTAAAAATTGATAGCACAGGTTGGACTTGAATAAAAAGCACAGTGGATTTGGTTCCGTAGCGGGAGCTGGCTGCGAATGAGACATGGTGCAGCTGCCAGCTAGCTAGCATGGAAGTGGACTTTCATTACAGGAACATGGCATGTTTTGTCATTTTTCGTTAGCCACTCTTACACTTCAAACCAATTGTGTTCACTGTAAGATGATTTTTTTATAGAACTAAACGTCGCGATATCTTGTCAATACTTGAATGTTGAATGTTTGAATGAATCGCAAGGGAAATCTCAGAATCCATGTCAACTTCACGTATTAGTGGTACCCTACTTCAATCTTTATATTAATAAAAGCGGATTAATTAAATTATAGTTGCAAGATTGCATTACTGCGGAGGATACAAGAATAGTTGAGTATAATACAACATATAATTATTAAAATAACAATTTAACTACAATTGCAAGATTAATTGCGACTGTAATTGAAAAGTCAATATTTTGAAGTTTTAAAAAATGTAAGTCAAATCTGGTAATGACCTGTGTGCATCGTGGCCTATCAACATCTCATTTTAGTTTTCGGAGTTTAATCTTAATTCTCAAAGTATTAGAAAGTTTAAAGTATGTTTAACTTCCTTTTAATCATATTCCCTCCAGTAAAGATTTCATTTCTTTATAGGAATTTGCATGGGGGTGTAAAGAAAAGGGAAGAAAGCAAAAGATAATAGTTGAGTAGCGTGGAATAAGGAAGGACAAAGCCGATTCGTCAGGACAAAAAGCACTCAAATCACTTGCAAGTAAAGATATGCAGTGTTTTGAGGGAGTTGGTAGATCCTGGAAGTCTCTTATAAAAAGAGAAGTGAATTCTTATTATTTACGAAACAAAACGTGAGGTTTCCTTTTGATACATAGCAGTAGGACTTGTGTCCTTCCATAAAGCAAAGAATAGAAGTCGATCATTTTCACAGCCAAATGGCAATTAACTCAAGCCCTTTTCACCTTTCTCCCTTGAAAGTTGGAAAAAGAAAAGAGAGAAAGCAGATGTTTGATAAAATAGGAACGGCCAATAATTACCCCCACCTTTTCAATTTAGCAGATATGCAGGCTTTTTGAAGCCATTGTCTTTAACAATGAACATGATAAGTTTTTGAGAGGCTGGAGACCATTTCACTGATAACCCAGCAACCTTCTTTAAAGTCCATATTTCTTGCAGGTAATGTTAATGAATCAGCCATTATTGCCACCTTCCCGTTTAGATTACTCTCAACCATTTCATTATTTGGTGTAAAGAACATAACAGAGTTTTATGATGGATTGATGGCAAGCTGCACCCCTCGAATTGGCACCTCTTCTCTAAAATTTGTTTTTTTCCCTTGTGTTGAGTGTTTGATTAGACTCGTCCTTTTGTGTTTTCATTTTTATTCCAGACCTGAGAGTAAAAATCTGACAAATCCTTGAAGCGACTTGACAAGGTCCTTTTTCAGTTTCCACCATTATTATAGAGACACCTCTGAAAACAGTACACTTAAAGCCACAACATCACTGAGGAAAGGACGCTCGGAAACCAGTGCTCAAGAGTGCCTGCCAAGGAAAGTGCAGTAGTTGCATCAGCAAATAAATTAAATCTAGTGGAATGTCAGAAATGGCAGTCAGTAGATAAAGTTATCCAGAGGAAATAAATTAAATGTGGCAGGATGAGCCAAGGGAGAAACCAAAGCCGACTTAGTTATTTTCCTTCCCTTGAACATCTTAGTTATTTTTAATACGAACAGAATCCTAAGTTGTAAATGCGAGAGACTATGAATTCAGATTTAGACTGAAAGAAAAGAAAAAGTAGAGATCTCAATACCAAATCCTGTACATGTGGTAGAGTGCGAAAATAAAAGAAGGAAAGGTGACAAAATTTCCCGGCGGGCTAAATTTTATATGTTTTTGTACAAGAAGGAGAGTGATTCGATTGCGGGTAACATCTAGTGAACTTGATTCCACTTAGCAGCTCAATGCCTCGTATTTCAATGGAAGTGGACGATTGAACCCAGTTTGAGACAGTAAGTTCCCAACTACAGCAAGGTCACGGCAGAAGACCCCCTGGAAAACAGACGGATTAGTACTGCCCGAAGATGTTGCCAATTTATGTTCATTCGAGCTCCTTTTATTAGAATCTGATATCTCCGATCCAGATGGAATTTGTTCTGGCTTTGAGTTCGGGGTCGTTTGCTGCACTTGAATTGCTGCTTGTATAGCAGCAGCAGCATGCTTTCTCTGCTTGTCTGCAGCTTCTTCTTCCATAATTGTGGCCATTACATTCGAATAACCCTTCTGAAGCAGTCTGTACAGTAATAAAGCAGACATTTTTGCACGGTCTCTAACTGAATCAAGATCCGTATCATCTGCAAACTCGCACCTTTCAACAAAATTCGTAGCCTTATCAGGCTTGTGCCTTAAGCACAGTAATAAATGAGCTCTTTCTAATTCAGACCTTGAACAACCACGCCTCAACCCCATCAACGAGTAGTAATCAACGTTTGCAGTTTCACCAGAAGCAACCCTCTGCTTCAATTCTTGAATCTTTGCTGTCAATGCACAGAGTTTCCCAGGAATCTCTCTATACCTGACATTATGCTTCTTCCAAGCAGGACCAGGAAGCTTCCTGTCCCTTAAGATCGAATTATACAATAACTTCAAGTGTTCCAAATCATGAAGGCAATCAGGCAAGCAGCGGATGGTTTCAAAAAGTGAAGCTCTCGTTTCAAGAGCCTGAATGCAACTGGGATTGAGAGCTAGAGTCTTGTTACAATCGCCAATAGATTCCGCAATTCTCCCACAAGATTTATATGCGAATGCTCTGTGCATATAGCATTCTGCTAAGAAACTCTGAGGAGCTCCTCTGCGACCTTCAACAATCTTAGTGAAATGGCGGATAGCCTCAGAATGTAGACCTGCATCAATGGCGGCAATTGCAGCTGCCCGCCGGCGAAGTAGGAGCTTAATATGAGACAAGAGCTGTGTAATGTTTTCAGATTCAGTCAGTAATCGTGGAGGGGTTGATGGTGCTGTGGAGGTAGATATCTCATTTGAGATTGGGAAATCGGTGGATGAAAAGCTGTCATCCGACCAAGAAATGCTTTCAAGGCGGAATGCAGCCATAGAAAGTCGTTTCCCAGTCTGAAGAAGGACCATGGCATCCTCCATTAGACCTAGACGGCAACAAGCTTGGCCTAGAACCAAGTACCTGCAACAAATTCCACCATAACAGGCTGAGTCTAATGCGTTACAGGAATACAAAAACTCAAGATAAAAGTTGATTTTTCACCCATCATTATAAACAATTTTACTAGTTGACTTAAGAAATCAAAAATTGATATTTATGAACCTAACATTAGTTAATTCAAATATGTTTGGTAAGGTAGGAAAACGCATCTACTGGGCTACACCAACCATTGTTTATTCTTGTGCAAAAGTCCCTCCTGAATTGGATAGCCAAAAACCAAGGACATGTCTTAATTCATCTATAAAAGTATTGACAACCAAAATTGACTTTCCATTTATTTGGCCAAAAGAACGCACCAACTCTCTTTGGAATTCTCCACTCTTGACCTCAAAACGATATCAAATCACGTTGAAATCATTTTCAGTTTTGAAAGCTATTAAAGTTAGTTCTTGAGAGAAATACATTTATGTGTTAATTTCAAGTTTTGAGGTTCAAAAAAAAATAATGGAAATCCAATGGTGGGTATCACGAGAAAGTAACAAAGTAAATGAAAAACAATAGAAAACCAGTAAAAGCAAAGATAGAAATGATGGTTGCTGTGCATTTACTCAAAACAAATGAAAACATAACTACTGATCTATCCAGACATTAAATAGAACACATCAGAAGTGGTCAGATGTTGCACAAAACTTGATGCGTGTAAAAGAAACTTACCTCCATTGCCCCTCCTTCTCGCAATTTTTATAGAGGCCAGCCATGACTTTCTTCTTTAAATCCGAAACAGAGAAACACTTGAAACTCCGATCCCGACCAGACGACGAGTCGTCAGAAGGCAACAGCTTCACTCGCTCTCTAGAGAGCTGTTGAGACGAGTTATCAGACGAAACTGAACCCGACTCGTCTTCAGCCATTTTCAGACTAGGAATGTAGTCTTGAAGCATATCGGCTACGCCTCTGAATCGCCTGAGGTATAGAAGTGATCTAGCTTTCAGCTCAAGAGCGACCTCAAAACGAGGTGAGAGTGCCAATGCAGCGTCTAAGAGATTCAAAGCAGAGGCAATCTCGCTCTGTTCTTGTGTCGCAATAAGGTTCCTCGCATCTTTTACGTACTTATCAACAATCTGTAGAGTCCATTGCACAGTATATTACTAACATTATTAAAAATATATACTCAATACCCAGTAGAGAGCTAGATCAACTATTAAAAACCCAGTAAGCACATCCAAATGCAATATAAAAGAAAGAAAAAAAGCAAGATCATTCATTACCTTTCTGTTGTTAAGCCACCAGTGTTTCTTCTCACTCCCATTCAGACAGAGAGAACCAGCCATGTTCCTAGTAGTGGTTGGTATTGTGATCCTTGTCTTGCAAGAATCAAACATAGAACACAACCTCTCCCCTTCACTCTCTCTCTCTCTCTCTAAAGAGCAAACATTTTTGGAAGGGAAGGGAATATATAGACAGGGAATGAGAATATGAGGTTATAGGGAGAGAGAGAGAGAGAGAGAGCGGAAGTCAATAAAATGGGAATAGAGTGGAGAGAGAGGAAGTGGGTGGATTTATAATGCGAAGATAATTGAAGTGTAAATAAGGTTTAAAAGAAATAAAGTTCAAACAATTATAAGAAAGCCCCCAATAAAAGGATAATTTATATTTATGTATTTGCCAGCTTTGACCTCAGACAAAGCTTTGATCCTTCAACTTCACAGCTGGCACCACAACCTTAGATTCTCTATAGCCTGCAAGCCTATGACCCCCTAAACCATCCTGATTAATATGTTGACTGGGTATAGCCGGTCAAGTCCATGTTCGTTACCAGATACAGGCGGTGACACGTCACGGGTCCTCGGGTTCACCACTTCAACTACCCGGGGAAGAACTCTTCTTGCAGTTATTTATTTCTGATCAGTGGTGAATTTACCAAAGTGTCCTTCGAAACTTGTCTTGTATTGTACCCTCCTTCATCTACGCAGTACATACATCGGCTCAAAATTTTAACCCAACGTACATTAATAGTGAAGTGAACAGACGCAGTACTGTTTCCTTTTTAATGCTTCAGTCTGCTTCGAGAAGATCAATTAGCCTTATCCATGTCCTTCTTCTCCAAGCTCGTAAGCTTGATATATGTAAAGCCTTTGAAATTTTAATTGACCTTAGAATCATATTTACGATAGTTCAAGGCATAATCAACTCATCCTCATATATCGTCTTGATATTAGGAAAGCATAAGACATTGGGACGTGGATGTAATTAAAGACTAAAAAGGAGGAGGAATTATGAAATGTATATTAATAGGGAGTGAGAAACTGACTCGTCTGTTCTTCCCTCACAAGGCACAGGAATCATGCCTTTTCCTTTAGGGCTGTGTTTGGCTTTGCTTTTTATTTCAATCGCATTCTTTTGATAAATGAATGCACATGACTGTGTGTAGTAGCCAGATGGGTTTGCTTAAAGCCTCACTTCCCTTTCTCCGCTGGCCCCACCAAACACTCCCTCCTTTACTAGGGACAATTCGTCCCTACAATCTTGTAGAATTGCAACACCACCTCGTTTACTTTTTGTCCACGTGGACTCCTCATCCATGTCCAGGTCAGCACAGCGTCGGACAATTCTTTTGTCTTTAATCCTTTGTTTTTTTTTTTTCTGTATGGTTCCAACCTGTATCATTGCATTACATAACTATTTATATGATCAATGATTTTGTGCGTTTCCAAATTTAGATTGAATGAATTGTTTCTTTCAAAATGCATTCCTTTTTTGCGGGTATAATCAATTCCTTCGTGTCAATGTCTAGTGAAAATAACTAGCAATAATTAAACACAACTTCATATAAAAATGCTTAATTACTTTTCGTAATCCAATTCCTTTGCCAAGTAACGAGACTACATGATTTGCTCTAAACAAGGGATTCTCCTCCTACTAATCATAGGCTTTCCAAATTCATCTTAGTACAAGACAAGTTTGTTTTTCTTTTGAGGTGGTGATGCAATTTTCATATCAAACATGAGTATGCTATGGGAGAGCCAAAACGAAATGTCTTTTTCCTAAATATTCCACCTAGTTCATAGCATAGCCTTAATTACTGTATATGATCATAAGTGCTTGTTTTCTAATCTCACCTGATTGATATAACCTTTAAACTAATTTTCGTACGCCAGACGTGTTCCTTAATAACGCCAACGTCCTGTCATTTAAAGAATTTAGAGGAGAAAATGTACACCGTCATTAAAATTTATAGCTGATCATAATTTTCGAATATATGACAAATAAATTGTTAAGTATACGTAATAATCTATAAATTATTTAATTATTTATAAATTAAGACTTCTTGACTATCCTTAAAAGCTTGAGAGATACATTATTATTATTATTGTTATTATTAATTAAAAATTAATAAAATTAAATAATTGAATTATAAGAAAACCTCAAACATAGACAAATCTGAGCCGAACCAACTTTCAGAATAGCAAGTCTATCATGAAATGATTGACGTAATAAAAGAAATTCGAAAACAAAATGAAGGAAAGAAAGAACAGATTGAGCTGTTATTGTTGTTCCCAAAGGTTGGAGACACCATTTGGACCCCGATTGACAAGTCGGAGTGTAGAATGAAGCAGGTTGGTCTCGTCCATTAGCATAAGCATCAGCTTCTGTACAATTAAGAGTACCACACCAGGCTGTTGATTTTTCATGTAAGATTAAGACAGGACCGTTTTAGAGGTAGAGGTCAGGAATAGATGAAGCATGTATTGCGTGGGCTACATGTCCATGTCAGTCCACCTGTGTGTAGTTTGATAAATCCTTATCAACGAACTGATCAATCATAATCCACTTTATTAATTGTTTTATGGTGTTGATTATGTTAAAGGCGATTAAGTTTACGGAAATAAATTAAATTTGTAAGAGACCATCTTAGTCGTAGTAGAGCCGCAAGCTTTTGAATACCGTACCGTACCGGTCGGTATCATCGGCCGGAAACCGATACCGGTACGGTTATTAAAATTCCGGTCTAAAATTCCGGTTGGTACCGGCCTATTTCGGTTGGTACCGGCCGGTACCAACAATTCTGGAATTTACCGGATCATTTCGTAAAAAATCAAATTCTCAGGGACTAAATTGCAATTTTTTTTTACCTAAAACATCTACCCCCCACGCCCGTCCACTCCCGAGTCCCGACCTTCTGCTTCTCTCTTCTTC
>JANZLC010000009.1:18559037-18589906 GCA_026413385.1 Erythroxylum gracilipes
ATCGTACCTAATGCAGTACTGCTGATCAAACGTGGACAATCACTGAACACATTTTGATGGGTTTGATATAAATGCCTTATGCCTGGAATGTCAGTGGCAGATGAAGGAAAGAT
This sequence comes from Erythroxylum gracilipes, assembly GCA_026413385.1. Taxonomy (NCBI): domain Eukaryota; kingdom Viridiplantae; phylum Streptophyta; class Magnoliopsida; order Malpighiales; family Erythroxylaceae; genus Erythroxylum; species Erythroxylum gracilipes. The sequence goes on from JANZLC010000009.1 coordinate 18,559,151, forward strand.
GGCAAATATCACGTATAGCTTTCATTTTTGGTCAATCCCGACCTAATTGGTCATCTGCTATGATTAGATAAGGATAAAAAAGAATGCAGTGATGCATTATTATCGTTAACGTATGTACAGTACTTTAAGATGATTCCTTTATATGGATCCGGGGAATAAAATAATCTTGATTCAGATAAGAGTAACGCATCCCAATACTTCAGATTAACCAATTGGCTTGCGACGGTCAGGACCGCGCAAAACTAGGAAAAGAACATATGGTGCTCGTTTTTCATGTGTTTCTTAGCCATTTCGTACCCATATGTACCTTTGACTCTTGGAGAGTTGTGGAAGAAGATATGACTCACTAGCATTTCACACGAATAAAGATTCAGAATCCTGCTTTCAGGGTATCCGAAGCAATATGACATTGGGAAATATGACACTAGGTTTTGTTATTGTAAAATGGTCAGCTGAAATAAACGATATATTAATGTTGTTTTGAACTTGGATTTCTCTATCACTAAAGAAGCAGGATCCGAAGCAACATTGTCGTTTATAGTAAACCAGTTTCCACACTAGCAAGTACTCAAGGAACCGCAAATTTATCCGAAACAATTCATTGTTAAAGTGATATCCTACTATTCTTAATTATAATTCATGGTTCTCTATAGAATAGGGTAAAAAGATATTTAATGTGATCCATTTCTTCTAATGCATAGGCAAATCTTTTTGATATGCTTCTGCATCAAATGCGTTGTAAAATGCTTTGTCTGCTGAAACACACACAAATATTTCTACTAAGCATCATATGTGTAAGGAATTCAAGATCATTAAGAATCGAACCACGTTGTTAAGTAGAACCAGGGTTGCTTGTCCCAAACAGAATATTTAAAATGGTTGTTCCATCAGCGTGGCCGGGATAGCAGCGAAAGAGAGATCAATAGGCCCACTAGACATCAAGATCGATATAGTTGGACCCCTAGAAGAATGCAACATACGTACAAGATCGTGTTGTCGCCTTGGAAGAAGAAGCCCGGTTCTATTTTTAGTCTCTGCCTCAATTGATTGATCAAGCCCCATGTTGTGTCGTCTGACATGGGGTTAGCAGAAAGGCCCGTGTCGGATTTTATCAATAAATAATGACCATTAAATGGACAACATTAACAATGTCTCGATACACAATAACAATACATTTAATAATGCAATTAGCCAATTGATATTCTAGAAATTTGAAGTATATACAATCAAATTAGAAGAATGCCTCTTAAAAATGGTGAAAATTGATTAGAAGCTATCATCACCCAATAAATTGTTTTAAGATAAGAACAAATTTAATGGAAAGAAAACTTTGATCGTTTGAATCCAATTCTTCATCTCCTTCCATGTATTATCACAACACCTACAATCTTAGCAATAAGTAAGAATACATCAATTAGGTTAAATCTCATTTTATAGTAGGCGTAAGCCCAATAAGTAGGCTTGGAAAAAATATTAAAGAATGGACCTAAGAGCCTATAGTATGGTAAACAATATAATGTCTATCTCATAAATGACTCAAATACCACATGAACATAATTAAGATATTAATTGTTATAAGTTTATGTTAGTGTATATTAAATTCAATATTCTCCTACTTTGGACTACATAATCGTTATTGGTTATTAATCCAAAAGCATGATAATAACATCAATATATATATTCAACATAATGAACATCACCAAATTTGTCATTCATCAACAATATAAAGTTACAAAATGTCATAAATAGTGGCAAACATCTAGAATATATATGCATGTGTTATACAAAATTCAAGCAATCCTAATAAACATACATAAAAATGCAAGCTTATGCTTAAATAAAGAAAATTAGGCTCTTAATAGTCCTATATGGGAGACATCTTCTTGAAACACACAAAAAGGTGAGCCTTTGGTTAATGAGTTACCAACATACTACTTAAAGGCTTTTGCTCAATAGTAATGGGAGATTTTACAACTTTCTATTTGATAAAGTAAAATATGCTTAAATCGAGAAGAGTTCCTACTGTTATGAGAGAAAGATACAACTGAAAAATTATTACAAGACAATTTCAACGGTCTCCAAATGGAGTTCATAGCTTTCAATACTGAAACGAAGTTTCGTAGCCATATTGCATAACAAGTAGCCTCATAACTTGCCATATACTCTGCCTTTATGGTCAAAAAAGTTATTAACATCTATTTGACACTTTTATATGAAATAGCTCCTCTACATGGATTTCTTATTATTGACATCACCTATATAACTGAAGTCACTGAAATGAACAACTTCAAGAGTGTCAATATACTGATATGTCAGATAAGATCCTTGGTATCCTAAAGATAATTCAATAGTCGTTTTCTAATGGCTTTGTCTAAGATCACTCAATTATCTACCAAGTAAACCAATCATAAAGACAATATTAGGATGTGTGTGTACATGAGCTTACATCAAGTTGCCAATTATAAGAGACTACTTTCATTTTATTTCCCTCAACATCCTTCTAAGGTCAATGGATGATACAAACACAATTAGCCAACATAGAGGATCCATTGCATATAGAATTGAGTTAATTATATAAATTAGGATCGATGAAGATTTATATGTAAAACATTCATCTTTTGCTGAACATGAGCTTATACATAGGCTTGGCCTAGCCTGTGCCACTCTTTAGATGCATAAGTTAAAGTTCCAAGCACATAACCTATAATACGAGCATGGCCCAAATAATGTCCAACATTGCAAAGTTACAATAAGATTCATTATCTCAAACATAAGCATGTCCTAAACGATACCCAACTTCAAATAGTTATATGAAGATCCATCATCTTAGACACATATAAGTCTAGACCGTGTCTAATGGCATCAAATTATCCATAACTAATATGACCTATCATACAGTTGTGTCCAAGATCATACGCATTCAATTTATTCATTAAAATCCTAGTTTTTATTGTTTAATATTTATCACATATTTCTTCTCAATTATGTAGTTTTTGAGATATTTTATTAATAAGATTCGTCAGAGCTTTTTCTTTTGTTCTTTATAAAACTTTGAATTTACAAAAGAATTCTTTCTTTATAGTGTTCAAATACTTTACGAATTTGATTTTTGATTCTTTATAATCAATGGGTAAATTCTTTTATAAATATGTGTTAACTTTCTCTAATTTGATTCAAACTTGTTCATAGATTCTTTATGTTATATTATTTGGTAGGTTTTCGTTAATTAGTAATACAACTTTGCTCTAAATCAAGTGTTATTACCATTTTCTTTTTTCTATCATTCAAATTCTATTATATTTCTTTGTAAAAAAAGAGAAAATCATGCTCTTTGTCATTTATTTTCATTATATTACATTGTATTATTTTAAAGTATCTATAAAATGAAATTTCGTCATCTTTTTATTATTAAGGTTTCCCCAGCTCTAATTTCCTTTTCGTTTTTGTTCACTTCCTTTGTTTCATGTCATTCATACCAATTGTTCATGTGGTTATGAAATGAAAATAAAATAAAATAGTGCATAAGTGGTTATCTTAAGTAATTGTTTCTAAATACAGTTTGAAATTCTTGCTAATCTTCTTTGTCATATTCAATTTTCATATTTCTAGCTTAATCCGTGAAGTTTTTTTTCCTTATGTTGACCAATAGTTCTTGAGTTTTTGGGTTTTACATGTTTAAATTTTTGTTTGAGTTTGTTTAGTTCTTTAAAGAACTTATGAAAGAAGAAATACAATTGATTTGTCTTTTTTATGAGTAAACATATGAGGTGGTGCATAAGGAAATTTCTGTACTATCCTTTTTTTATAACTTTCAAATATGTCTACTAAGAAAGTTTCAACGTCAAAGGACGAGATAGGCGACTTGTACATTATATAGGCGATGTTGCAACAATTTGAGAGGATGAATATAATGCTTAATAACATGAATGACATGTCGGTGAGACAACCCGTTAACTTAAGAAATTACAAAGGGGAAAAAAAACCTCAAGTTCTTAATGAGAATAGACCTACTATATGCTATCTAACATCAAGCGAACCTACCTAAGAACATAGGTTATAGGACTTATAAATAAGTTTAAATCAGACCTAGTAAAGCTAAAATTAATATATATGGAACTGACCTGATGACTATAAAGAACCAAAAATCAAATCCATAAAGTATTTGAATGCCATAATTTTTTTTGATAAGTTTGAAGTTCTGTGAAGAATAAGGGGAAAAAACTTTGTTGACTATCAATAAACAAATAACTCAAAACTTATAAAAATAAAAAGGAACATATCTTAAATACTAAACATAAAAATATGGATTTTAATGGGCACAATATGGGTTGTGACTGTGGGCCTCGTCATACTAACTTCAAAAACTTTAATTTCACATAGTTGATGTCCACATTCGTGATTGGTGATTGTAGATCCTATTATATCTCTGGAGAATTGGACCGGCTGATATTATGACAATACTAGGTAGCATAGATATCATTGTGGGAGAAGTTGATCATCACCAATCGAGTCACAAGTATCTAACATATTCATACCTAATAATTTTCCACAAACTGGTGTCTTTTTGTCAAGAAAATTTTGGTAAACTAACTAATACAAAAAATCCATTAATACAAGAGCCCAATCCAACCTATAACATAAGTGGATTTAAACCAAATATTTGTCTATAGATTTTAAAAGTAGACATAATATGAGCCACATCTGTGTTAAAGATCATATTTAGCTTGATATAAATGTTTTGCCTCTAAATTTTCTCTAACTTTAGCCTTTGTGATCATCTCAAGCCTACATACAATAGACTTCCCATTTGGACTACCCATTCTTACATCATAATCTTACTCTTTAATTGATTTGTCCTTGAATCCTCATTTACATCAAAAGAAAAATAAGCCTTTTTGCATAAAGGTACAAATATAGGATGGTTAGTATAAAGAACACTTATTATATTTTGTCCTTTTTTCTTGCTATAACTCTTTTTTTAATCTTAATTGGTATTTGTAGACCTACTTAGGTGTCAAAAATACAAAAGTAATGGGTTTATGATTTATGATGAAAGAATACCTATCTGTAGAACCCATCTATTATGGCCCTTCTTCCTAAATCCAAAGGTCTCCCTAGGAGAATATATCCATCATATATAGGCACCACATTATATAACACCTTGTCATAATATCTACCAATTGAGGAGGAAACTAGAACTTGTTTAGTGACTTTCACCTCACCATATTCATTTATCCATTGAAGCTTGTATGGCTACATATGCTTTCTAATAAGCAAACTCAATTTCTCTACAAAGGTAGGCTTTATTATTGTAACTCCCTTTATTTATGATCATGTTATATACCTTGTCATGAATGTGACATCTAGGATGAAATATATTGTTCCTTTATGGCTCTAAATTATCCTTTTTGATTTAAAGACTTAATGCCCTTCTAATAACAATTATCTTACCCTTAATAACATACTAAATACCCTCATCACTAGACCGATTAAGTGGTGGTATAACTTTCTTTTTTATCTTAATAACTAGCACTTTCCTCCTTTCCATCATCCTTTATGATTATAACCCTCTTATTTTAGAATTTGGATGCAACCTGCCCTATTTCTAAATACTAAAAACATTTAATATCTCTATTTCAAAATGGTTGAGAATCAATTTCACAGATGCCTTGATTATAGACATCATCCTTATCTTTAGATGACTCAATTTTTGCTTCAAAATAACCCTTATCATTCTTTTTCTAATTGTGCCTCTAAGAATCACTACTTCTAGTAGATTATTTTGTTATTCCTTTGCTATTTAGTTATGTTTCAACCTTCATAACCATAAGCGTCATTTTTTAAAACTCTATATAACATTATAATTATATTACATTAGTTATATCTTTGTTAAACATTCAAGAACCTTGTCATAGTCACTTCTTTTCCCCCGATACTAGCTCAGATCATGACTACTTTCATCCCCTTATGATAGTTTCCACACTTTTTACCATTGAGTAAGACTTTGCAAGCTTTAATTCTAGGTATTGCAATTTATGTTAAATTCACTATAAAGTCAACAGACCAGATTTAGGTTGATCATGCTCAGAATTGAAAGTTTGGCCCAAAACTTAGCTCGAAAGACATGACCCTATCTTATTAAAAAAATATTTTTTTAGGGCTACCCAAATAAGATAAGGTCACTTTATGGGAGGTCAGGCCAAGGCTGGACCGTTGTTATGCCTATATGATACATATCCCTATAATAATAACTTGGTACAATTTTCATTCTTATAAGAGCCATCAATTCATTCCAAGTTTCTTAAGTAGCTCATGATTTCTTCTCGTATTAGTAACAATTTAATTACACCAAATTATGACATAATCCAAAAACTCTATTATTGTCACTTTTATATTTTTCTCCTTAGAGTAATTATGACAGTCAAAAATCAATTCTATATTTGTCTCCAAATCCAAATAAACTTCAAGATTTTTCCTAACATTAAAAAAAGGTATAACCATTTTGATGTTGATAAGATTCCCATCAACTACTTTATGAACTCTAGGTACTCTCTATGGCTCCCAATTATATCTAACTACGCTTTGAGATCTAAATATATCCCCTTCAACCTCAAATGATAGATCATCTATCATTTAAATCATCTTAGCACTCCCTTTTATTGTTGATATATATTAGGAACCCTTAGTGATTGTCCCCTTTGTAAATTGACTAAGTATCTCACAACACCAATTGATTTCTAATCTTGCTAAACGTCATATTTATCCTCTCAAACTATTATTATATGGTCTATATAAAATATGAGTTGTCTTTCTTGTTATTTGGTGATGAAACACCTTTAGAATACATATTTGAAAGCTACAAGAAAAAGTTAGCAAATAAATTTCCTTTCACACTTCCTCATGTAAAACTTCTTTCTTTTATTCTCTTCTTTTCTATTTTATTTTCTTTCATTTCTTTTCTTTTCATAAGAACATGAACAATTAATATAAATGGTATGAGAGAAAAGAATTGAAAACGAAGAAACTCTAACACAAAAGTAGAGATATATAAACCCTAACATAAGGTGAATAAATACAAGTCTTTTAAAGAAGAAGCTGACAAATTTTTTTGATACTATAGCGATAAAAATCATATACATTGGAAGGAATTACAAAATCATAAGGAATGTGATTTCTTTTTATTAATGATATACAAATATTAATGAGAGGATAATGATATAAAAACATAGATTAAAAGGACAATCACATCTGATTCAGAGCCAAACTCTAACACTAACTAATATTAACTCATATAAGAGTATACCCTAAAAAAAACCTATTAATAAGTTTGAACCAAACTCAAGAAAGATAAAACAAATATATAAGGAAATTGACCCATTAATTATAAAGAATAAAGGTCCAAATTCATAAAGTATTTAAATGCCACAAAACTTTGACAACTATATGAAAAGTTCTTAAACTAAAAGGTGACATACCTTAAATATTAAGCATAAAAAAAGGTTTTTGATGTGCACAATTTTGGACATGACTATAAGCCACATTATGTTGACTACAAAAATGTTAAGACCATTTGGTTGATATTTATGCCAATGTTTAGTTACTGTGGATCGTGAAGTATCTCTGTAGTATTAGGCATAACTTGAAACACACTTGTAGATGTAAATCGTGGATCTAACTATAGTTTTTGAAGATAAACAATATATAAGCTATGCATATGTTAAGGACCATATTAAGCTATAGATAAATGTTTTACCTTTAAATTTCTTCTAACTCCAGCTCTTGTGAAGCCTACATGTAATGGAACTCTTATTTTTAGACTACCTATGCTTGCATCACAACACCTTCAATGAAAGTTATTGAAAAGAATAATGATAAAAGTGTTGATGAAATCAATCTAGCTTTCAAGGTTGAAAAGGAAAGATTTAGGCTAAAGAGAGGAGTTAAATGTGAATAGGAGCCTAGAGTTTAAGCTAATGCAAAACAAAATCTAAGTAGTATAACAATACTAAAGGTAGAAATGATCCAAGTGAAAAAGAATCTATGTCAACATTTAGAAAATGTAGTGATAGTAGAGTTTGGTATATTATTAAAGGTAGGAGATTGTTAAGTCTACAGATGAAAGAGAATGAGTTAAACTAGTAATAAGAAAACATCTTCCTAACAAGGTAATATGCTCATTAATGAATGGATTTGCACTAATGTAGGTAACATCACACATGTAAAGAAATTTAGTTGGCCAACTGTGAAGCATCTAAATTCAAATAAGCTACACTATCTTATTGAATACAAAAAATAAAGTAAACAAGCAATTGTTGATGTCTTTTTCTATTAACAGTATAAAGATGAGGTATTATGTGATGTAATACTTATGTAAATTGGTCACATATAATTGTGGAAGTCATTATATGGCCAATAATTATGATGGGTTAAATGGGCACTCTTTACCAAACTAAAATAAGCTTATAAAGTATCCAAACCTCTTCTGAATACTCGTGGTTTTGGAGAAAGTATCTTTTTATTAGAAGTTGAATATTCGAGGATGAATCTTTTTAAAGAGTCAAGTTTAATACAAATGTGACTAGTCAATATAGAGGATCCATTATATAGAGACTTGATTTAACTATAAGAGCTAGAGTTGGTGAAGATTTAAGGGCAAAAAATTCATCTTTAGTTGAACACAGGATCACACACTGTCATAGCCCAACTTATGCTCCTTACTAGATGTAGGAGTTGAAATTTCTAGAAGACATAATCTTGAACATGAGGTGGCCCAAATAATGTCTTATTTAGTACAGATCTCTATAAAAATGACTTGGCATAAACTTCTTTTTCATTAAAGCTTTCAATTTATTCCAATTCTTTATGGGTCGCTCATGATTTCTTCTCCTATTAGGAGCCATCTAATCTCACCAAATTATGATATAATGAAGATATAGCCATCTTAATGTTGCTAAAATTCTCATATATTTTCTTGTAAACTCTGGTTTTCTTCTTTATTCCTAATCACACCTAACTTCTATTCAAGGTTTATATCTGTCACTTTAGCCTTAGATACTAGATCATTGATCAATTAAATTAATAAATGCACATAGTCAATTGTAGCAAGTTATTAAAACTAAAATATTTTATAATATTGATCTCATACGGAACTATGTTAGTATAATTATTAATCCTAGTTAAAAAATAAAACTAAAGAAAATAAAAGATTATAAAAGTTGGTTTATTTACTAAACTAACAAGAATAATATAAATAAATTGAAAAAGGTAAATCAATAAAAGAAAATAATTTATTTACAAACTAAATATTATTGAAATATATACAATTCACGCAATTAATTCCAACTTTCAAGCTCAAACTGTCCGATATATATTTTATAAACCATTCAAAATATACACGTGATATAATGAAAACACGATGCAATTGCAATTTAGAGTGAAGCAAGCAACCTAAAATACACAAAAATTTAGACAAATTTCAAGTTTGTAACCAAGTTAATTCAAGTCAAGTCGGGTTAGGTCGAATTAGTACAGGTTGGATCAGGTCAGGTCGGTTCAACTTCAACCATATGCAGATGAATATGGAATTTTGGATTTTGGATTCTGCAATTTCCAATATGTATAATAGTGGACAGATGGAAATAAGCAGCAGTGATGGTGGAGACGAGCAGTGACCAACGAGCGGTGGAAAGTGGAGACGAATGAGCAAGCAGTGATAGTCCCGTAGTGGAGGAAGCATGAAGACATACAGTGAAGAAGACAGTGAAAAGTCCCAGCAAGGCGGGCGTGCGTGGGTCAGTGGCTGGAAGAGAGAGTGACGGGCGATGACAACGGTGCAGAAGAGTGAAGTGTGTATGGAATGAACGAAAGTTTACTGCGAGTGTCAGGTTTACGTTTTTTTTTCAATTTGGTCCAAATTTTTTTTTATGTTTGCAATTTAGTCCTAAAATTTTGTTAGTACCGTTCTTCCATTACTACGGAACGGTACCTATAACAGCTAATTTAAGCCAACCTAAATCAGCATTCAACAAACAAATTGCCTTGAGACGATCAATTTTGGGTTAAATACCTAAGGAAAGTTTTTCCTTAAAAACATAAATAAAACCTAACAACTTCTAAATTTTTCTTCTTCCCTTCTACTTCTGTATGGTAGATTAAGTTTATCTTTGAGACAAACAAAGATGATTTTAGCTCGTCAATGTAGAGTAAATCAGTGAAGGAAAGTAAGCGGTAGTAAAACATAATCAGCAAGGAGGACACTAACAAGCTGTTTTACCAGAAGAAATCAAGCTAGCATTGACTACAAGGACCATTGTTTCCAAATAAAAAGAATTATTAAATGTATAACTTTTCTCATCCTACGATTAGATTTAGAGATGACAATTTTAATTTAATTTAATACAGGAAATTCTAATTTCTTTGTATCAAAATTGGTATTTTGGTAAAAAGATAATTACCTGAGACATTTTCCAAATTTGGTCAAAACAAGAATGCATAGACATGTAATTAATTCCTTGCATGGCGACAAGTGGGCGGTAACAAATTCTACTAGTTTAATTATAGTATTATACCACAAGTCACAGGATTCAAGAACTCTTCAAAACAACCAGTGAAGTACCTTCCTTTCTACCTGCTTCTCCTTAATAGTATCAAGACTAGGTTTCCACCCTTTACCCGAAATCTGCCTACTAAGATACTCCGGCACCGTACTATCCAGAATATCCGGTGAAAACTCCGACGACCCACACCTCTCCACTGGCCTCTCCTCCTTGTCATATTCTTTCTTTGGTTGAATCAGCTGGCGTCCTTGTTCTTCTCCAATACCCGCGGGACATATCTTGGCAAATAACGGCAAAAATCTCGATGCGGACAACATCGAACGTGACCTTAAAACGTGATTTGCAGTCCAAATCACATGTCTGGCTTCCTCTGTAGATAATGATGGCGGCTTCCCTCTCTTCATGGGTAGCATTAGGTACAACTTCTTGGTCTCTAGCTTCTTGTCAGCTGGTAATGGGGTCGGTTTTTTTTCAGTCAAACGAGAGTGGAACTCGACAACTACTTGTTGCGGATGCTCCAGCATTAGCTCGGCCGCCGTGGGAGGGGTCTCAAACTCATGAACTCTGCCGTCTGAAAGTATCACCTTTCCGGTGGAATTCGGAGAACAGTATGTAATGTAATTCCCCATGTGTGCAAGTGGAGTAGTATCTAGCAACAAGAGCTTGTGCTTGTGTGGCTGTTGGTTGAGTTGATCTTTATATTTATGGAATGTTGAAGAGAGGAGTTTGTTAAACCGCTCCATCTTGTGACGGGAATAAAGGTGGACCTGGTTATAACTTACAGATTAGGTAGTCGTCGTTCTAAGGTAGGTTACGTAGATAGTGTTTTGACTTGTTATGCGCATGGATTCGATAACTGATCCAATGGCTATAGATGTTTGGACATCGTGGGGTCCAATGATTCGATGGATCTCCATGTCGGAAGCTTCCCACCTAACAAGACCAAGTAAGTCAAGGAACGGTTCAACTGAAACTACATTAACTAATCTCTTGAAGCCTTGTGATAACGTAATTTAGGAGTCTAGCGATTTACGTAACTCACGAGCATACGAGAGAGAACACGGGCATTACTATTCAATTTCAGCAATGAAAAGCATTATAGGTCATCAGGAAAGTCATGAGCCTGTGTTCATACGTGAGGAAAGTGTTTGGTTAATTATTTGGAACATTAAGATATAGTAAAGTACATTGGACTGGGGGTGCTGTAAAAGTCTAGTTACGGCGATACCAACACTACAATAGAAGAGGGTTTTGACGAAGATTAGTTTCGTCTTGAAAGACAACATATCGTCAAATAAGTAGTCGCGAAAGTTTAGTACTAAATCATTATCTGCCACGTTTTCACATTTTCATTGCCCAACTGATTTTGGTTCATCGCAAAATTTAATAGGCGAGGAGATAAATAATTGTCGCGAATGACGTACAATGTGTAGTTGTGGTGGGTAAAAGTAATTCACTTTGTTAAAGTAGGAGTAGGTAATAACAATGTTTAAAAAATTGGACCGGTTATAGAATCGAAGAAGTAATTAATTTAAGGGTCAATAGTTCAATTGAACTTTAACCGTGATTGAATCGATGACTAATAAATAATTAAATATATAAATTTTTATTATATATAAGATAATTTTTAAATATACTATTTAATTATTTATCTAATTATAAACTTAACTTAAACCTTCAAAATTTAAAACATACAAGCAAAGAAGTTTACCAAAACAACACAAAATAAATAGGTAGGATAGAGCAAATAGAGAAAATGTTAGAGTCAAAATTTTGTCAATGCGGAGGAGGACTCTGGAGTTTACAGCAGAAATATGAAACATGTATAGTTGAAAAGCAAGGAGCAGTATAAAGGTGGAGACTTTGGACAACTTTCAAGCGTCTAGCAAAGATAGAAGAGATCATGGTTTTTAGAGTTTTTTGTTTTTTCAGTTGCTTCAATCACTTGTAGAGGTTTCCAGTTAATTCATTGATAAAAACCAAACTCAACTAATATCCCATTCAAACAAGAATTACCGTCAAGTTGAAATCATCAAAATTAAGATATTTTAAATAGATCGACTGATCCTTTCTTACATCGGTTCAGAGGTTTTTACCGATCCAACCGCAAAATGAACGAGTCAATCACTTACAAAATATAAAGACTAAATCGGACCGTTTCATATTTCGGATCATCAATTCTCTAATTTGACTTGTTAGTTCAATTCAATTTTCAAAACACTTATTAATAATCTTTACCAATAATTTATTTCCATCACAGAATATGTTTAACTACGTTTTTGTAAACGTAGCTAAAGATTATTAGGGACGTTTTAGCAAATTTAGGTAAAACGTTTTTGTGACAGATGTATGGAATTTCCCATCAACAAATGGGTAATTATGGTATAGACATATTCTTGTATGTATAAAAGAGTGATTGATGTATTCAATCGATTGAATCCTTTTGTATATTGATAAAATTTGTAGTCCTCAGTTTTTTTATATGTTTATACTGACTATATATAAATTTTATATTTTAAATAAATTATTTAATAAATTAATAATTTAAAACTAAATAATAAGTTTAATTTAACTGATATTTACAATATTTTTATTTCCAAATTTTCATCTTCTAAATTATTTTTATGTCTAACTTCTCATTTTTAAATTATTATGATGAAAATATAATTCTCAATTTGTAACTCAATTTTCAATTCTTTAAATGTAAATCAATAAAATATGTCTTTTTTTTAAAATTATCAAAGTGAAAAATAACTCTCAAATAATTCAATCTTTAAATATTTAATTTTAAATTAATAATACATAAGATGATAAGAGACAGCACTATCAATTAGACTACCTTTTTAAAAGCAATTAACTATATATTTATAAGAAAATACCTATCTTTGTTTAATTATAAAAAAATCTTAAACTTTACTCAATTTTGCAATACTAGCCCGAACTTTTAAAAGTGACGCCAAAATATCCCAACTTTCAATTTATTCTGAATATAGTCAAACGTTAAGTTTTTCATTAACGTCACTGATGTAACAAATCACGTCAGATTTTTTATATGCCACATGTCTGATACGTGCTACAATTTTTTCGAACTCATTTCTTTAAAAATCAATTAAAGTAAAAATAAATTAAATTAAAACACATAAAAAAACTTTTTGTTTTCATCCTTATTGAGTCTTTATGATTAAGCACTCTCCTGCTCTTTTGCAATTGTGTGTAGAGTGTCACTCTCTTGCGATTGTGTATGGATTGTCGCTCTTTCTGGAGTGTCGCTATTGTCTTACAGTTGGGTGCAATTGTATGTGGATGGTCACTATCTCTAAAATGTCATTATTGTCTTGTGATTGGGTGCGAATGAGAGTGTCTGTCTCCTAGTATTGGGAGGTAAGTTCATCTAACTCTAAGTTATATTGTCGTTATTTGATTTATTCACAAAATTGTCTTTGTTTCTAAATTTCTCTCATTTTTTATAGGACAAATTCCTTTTAAGCTACCATATAAATTTGCAGCAACTTATATCACTATCTATTTGTTTACATCTACTTGATGGAGCTTTGTGGCTTAAGCTTAGGAGGAATGGGTCATAATAATGGTGTATTTGTCCTAATACATCCATGTAGTTGATGGATTCATTTCTTAAACATAAAATTATCTTGTAGTTGTTTTCTATGCTTGAAACTTCTTTCAATCTTAATCTAATGGTGTAATTTGTTAATGAGTTGTTATGCTTTTTACAGTATTTCTAGTTATAGTGATTATAACAGGTGATATTTTTTTTAACATTTTTTAACTTCATATATACTATTTCCAGAATTAGATGGTGAAACATTAAAAAATTTGAATTCACTCGGTCACCATTTTCTGTTAATAGTTTCAAAAAACATATATTTCTTAAAAGTGGAGGTAGATAATTTTTTACATTTGTTGAGACTCAACCCTATTCTATTCAATTTGTTTGTAGTTTATACTATATTTCCTGAAAGTGAAGGTTAAGGTGGTTAACTTTGTTTGTAGTTTATTCTATAGGTTTTGCAATTCACTCTAATCATTTATGGAAAAGAAAGAAGCTTAGATTGTAATCAGAAGTTGATTCCAAGAGGATCCTGTTAGATTCCAATTTAAGTAAAGAAAAATGCTATGCCTAATGAGATTGGTTGTGGGGTGTCTTGATCTTCCTGTAGGATCTTTTTTCTTCCCTCAATTTTATGGTCTTTATTGCTGCAACATTATACTTTCTTTCGTTGGACATAATCTTTAGATTTGTAATGCCTATTGCTTTTGTTTCTACTATTTATGTGCTAGTGCTCTAATTCATACATGTTCTTGGATTAAGTTTTACTTGGTCTACTAGCTGCAAAATTTGCTTTTTCATGATACATGTTTATCTGACTTATATTTTGCCTTGTACTATAACAGTTGTTTATACCTTTCTCTTATATATTATTCATTTTAGTTATAGTAATTACCATATAGGAGTGACTTATAGAGCAATTCAACATGATATAAGAGGCTCATTCACTTTTCCTTTTTACCAATTTTATGTTGAATACAAAATATAATCCTCTATGCAATACCCTATTCATTGGCAATCTTAGAGAGAATATCAATGAAGAGGAACTGAGAGGACTTTTCAGTGTGTAAGAATGTTTTAGCTCTGGATAACTTTGTGATTGTTTGATGTATTAGTATGTACTAACTTCAAGATTCTTGTAACTCATTTAATCATAATTAACCAATGTGTGTATTATAGAAAAATGGGTGGAAGTAAAATATAGGTGGCTTTTATTGCATCTACACTTGGTATATACTTGACATGAGAAGAGCATGAAGCCGTTGTTAATAGATTTAAGAATGCAATTTATTGTTGTTTCAACAATATAGCAAAAGCTAAAAGGAAATACTCTCAATTTTGCCAAGAGAAGGCATTATGTTTAACTATAAAACAAGTTTTGTAATTTTTGTTGTTATTATATATAATGGATATTGTAATCCTGAGTTTTTTTTTTTTTTTTCAGATTTTCTATATTGATTGTCCCAATTGTAATTACAAGATTAAGCTACGGATATCAAATGCTAAGCCTAATATTGATCATCATTTTTATCAATTTAATAATACAAATGTGAGTATTGCCCCTATGTTTTTATTAATGTATTATGAGTATTTCAATTATAGCTTATATGATATTAATGTTATCATTAGAATTGTAGGCGTCTTGTAGGTATGTAGTCATGGTAAAAATCTGAGGCTTTATTATTGCAAAAAATTTTGCCTAACATCTTTTGTACACTGGGGTAAGACTTTTATCCACAAGTACATTATTATGTGCCAGAGGTGCGTTTATTTTTAATTCATAGATATTTCAAATTTTAGCATAAGTATGATATTTGTGTTTTAATTTTTATTTTGAAGGTTCCATATGACTATATATCCTAGATTTCTTACGCTTCCTAAAATGAACCTGAAGTGCAACAATATGTGAAAAAGTAAAACAAAATGGGAAGGAGCTGCATTTAATAGGCCCCTATCATGTACATGATTTGTTCTCATTGTATTTGATTTTGAGAGATCACTTATTGTTGCTTAACCATTTAATGGTCCTAGTTCTTATATTCATGATATGTTGCACATGCTCATTGTGAACATAAGAAATCTATAATAGTTGAAACATGTCGTTTTTGTACATTTAAGTTAATATTATTAATATTTAAACAAGTTATGATTATAATAACTATATTCTTTGGCCTACATTTTTCTTTTCTCTTTGACATACTAGTAATGTTAATATACCAATACAAAAATGATGGCCTCCGAAAGCAAAATTCTTTTGAAATGCAAAGCATAAGAGATTTCATTAAGCTAGACATGTAATGTGTGGAAATTGAGAATGGCTAATATCCATATCCAAATCAATTATTCAAGACAGTTTGACATTTTTATCCATATTCAAGCAAATTATCCACTATAGTCAAACAACCCTATCCATATCCAAATCATATAACAAAGTGTCAAATAGATATTCATATTCATCTCATAACACACGATTGAAATACATATCAAAATCACAACACATATTTCAAGCATGGCTCATTTTGCTATTGATTCATCATCAATAATTTGACATTTTGTTGGAGTTGATTTTTTAGCCTTTAATTTGTATCTCCTCTAGGTTGTAGTTGTTCTTTGAGGATTTGAATTTTGATAAGCTTGAGTTGATTCGAACACTTGAGATTGACTTCCACCCATCTATAAAACGTTCATAAACGGAAAGTATATTATGATTAATTAGGAATAAATAGCAAAAAATTATCCAAATTTAGCAATTTGGTAACATACCATAAAATAAGTATCCCTACTAACTTTTCAAAATGTTACTCCATATCCTTGGGTAGTCTGTATACATATAAATGTTTATGATTTATTAAAAAGTTGATGGAAAACTAAAATTAAAAATGAATATTCACTCACCACCCTCTTCTCCTTTCATAAAATAGATGTTGTAGTGTTGGTCTTATAGATACTAATTGTCTATATCTTCTTCTTGCACCATTGGCAATGCTGGATTTAGATGTCATATTTTTTGGTTTTCTTCCTCATTTTTTTATATTATACACGTAGAATTTGAAGTGAATGATCATATATTTAAAGAATATTTATCACGAACATAATTATACATCAGTATACAATGACCTCATCAATTTTAGGTTGTCTTGAAGGTTGGTCCTTATTTTTTCGTCCTTTTTTATTGCGACCGACTTCAAACAATGTTGACATCTTATGAGTACTCAACTTCACTCAACTTTTTTGGATTTTGCGGTTCTTCGTCTTTATCCCTTCTTATAGCCTTCTTAGGTCTTCTAAGCATCTTTTTAATCAAATGAGGTAATATGAGTTGTAAGTTTTCAGTCTTCAGCCAGAATTTTGGACCTCTAATAGGTTCCATAGCATACTGATAAGTCTTCAAACAACACTCATGTTTATATTATCAGGTCACATACCCATTAATATCCTCCCTCTGATTTGATATGCAAGTAAATGTGTGCTAACATAGGATTCTTGTTAATTCCCAAAGTCTATATTGACATGTTCATTATTGATTGTTCTTGCTTGTAAATCAACAATAAACTCATCTATAAAATACATTACTTCAAACTTAGAACTTTCGTTTTTCCTAATGATATAGTGCCTTGCTTCCTATTACGCAGTCTCTATCTTCTTTCTCACCTTAGACATATTTCATCTGTGGATTTGATCATCATATCTCTTTTTTCATGAATTCGAGTCATTAAAGCAACTCGAATATCCTTTAGCATATTAATCAAGCTTTTTTTATCATACTTCACAGTTGAATCCATTAAATGCCTTTGATATATTCTTATGAACAATCTTACACTTTGTCCTTATGTAGGAAAATGCTTTCAAAAAAATGTCAGGATTCCTTGCTTTGAAGTCATTTTAAGCCGTTTTTTGATACATTCTTCAATTGCTTTATTATTTCATCAAATTCCATTTCCCTCGTGCAATTAACTGCTAGCCAAAATAAACTCCTGTATGTAGGGCTTTTATGCAATTTTGACCAATTGGCATACATATGTAGGGGAATTTTTAGTGGTCTAATTTTAGGAAGAGATTTTTCAATGCATCTACTAAACCTTGAAATAAAAAGAAAAACAAAACATTATAATGTAATATAATAATTCAAAACACATTTACTAATAAATAGTACCGATATTAGAATTTTGACCTTTTGTTGATCATTTACAAATGTTCATGAATTCCCATTCATGGTTAAATCATCACCAAGAACACTTAAAAACCAATGCCAAGATTGATAATTCTCTCCCTCAACTATAGCCCAACATATAGGGTACATCTGATTGTTTCCATCACGCCCAACTGTAGCTAACCAAGCATCTCCAAAAAATGTCTTTAAAAAGTCCATCAAGCCCTATTATTTTTCGATAACCACCAAGGAAACCATACTTCATTGCACTAAATTCCATGTAAAACCTCTTAAACATTGGTTATCTAGACTTTTTATCAAGTTCATTTTGGATCATGAGTTGTCCTTCTTTATCGGCTTGTCACAATGTTTGCTCATAAGACCATATTTTTGCATAATGTCCTTTCATTAATCCTTGTAGCATCATAATAGCTTCCCATTTAGCCCTATAGCATTGAAATTTAGTCATTTGTAATGCATGCTTCCTTTATATATCATCTATCATCTTGCTAATTGATTAATTCGTGTTCCTCCTAAACTTGTGTAAGAATTGATTTGTTATCCACTTCTTACTAGCTTGCTTATTTCTTTGCACTATCTTACAAGTATGCTTGTTTTCTAATATATTTACTGTAACGGTTTTTGTATTTCCAATCCAACTAGCATAAACCCTAAAAGGACAATTTGGATCACAAACAACTTCCATTCTTACACTAGATCTTGTTATTGAAACATCATATCCATTTGTAATTGTATAATTTCTGATTACCTCCTTAAATTGAACCTTAATCTTAAACTTTATGTCAGATTCAAACTAAAAATCTTTCATATCCACTATTGGATTAAAAACAACACATTTCTTCCTTCTATCAGAGGCCTCGCATCTACCATCATCACTATATATTGGTGATTAAACTTTAACATTATTGTCCTCATACTCACTAAACCAACCATTTGAACTTTCTACTTCTCTTTGTGAATTGTTTGAATAATTTTGCTCTTCATTGCTACATTTTTCATTGCTTCCAACCTGATCCACAACATCATCACATTCAAACCCACTACATACCTTCTTCCCATATTTCTTCTTATTAGCTTTGTAGTAACATATTCTTCATTTTCAGTTGCATAAATTTCATTATAACCCATATCATTTTCAGATTCAATCATCTCTATAATAACAAAATCTTCATGATCTTATTCCACCTAAACTTGTAATAGCCCCTCTTTATTGTCAATATCATAACCAATTTCTTCACCATCACTTATAAGATTATCATAACCATGCTCAAATAGATTTCAACATTGTTGTTCTTCAATTCTTTCATACACTGAAGCATTGAGAACATGTCCTTATAATAATGTAAACTCAACTCCTTCAAGCATCTCATTGACTCTTCTAGAAATTTTTAAAACATAGATACAACTCTATGACCTTTATCTTTCAATACTTTTTTTAGTACTGGCATACTAAGTTTATCAACACCAATATCCTTCTTCCATTTGATCTTGCCTCCAACATATTTGTTGTTTTCATTTCTTCCAATACCCCACTATAATGAAACTTCAAATTTACCAACATCTTTATTACAAAGAATTTTACTATTAGTTTCCAACAAATTAAAATTACAAGCACCTCATCAAACCAAAAAGGAAATTACATGCACCTCATCAAACCAAAAAGAAAATTAAACTGAAACAAGTTATAGAATTTGATATAGAAAATAAAAATAGTATAATTTAATATAAAGACAACAAAATATACAATTTAATAAATAGGTAGTTGAAATCCCTATCACCTAAATTCTTGAATTCACCTACTATAGTTTGCAACTAAACTACTCATAGAAACTCAAGTGGAAGCACTAATAAGGAAAAGCAGTGAGAACAATAGAAGCATTATGTTTTTTAAAAAGGAATTAATAACCATCATTGAAAAGAGTCATAAAACATCCTTTAATAGGGGTAAACTATAGGAGTAATATACAATAGAAACTAGATGTACAGATATATTGAATTAAGAATTGAATATAATCCTACCAATTGACTCACTGTAGTAGGCAAGGGGAGCATGACAACGATGGTGAACCTTCTAACAAGCATGAGAGTGATAGTGAACCTATTAATAGAGCAGTTAGGAGATTAGATAGAATTGATCTTATTAGATATGCTCATAGAAAAAAAATATGAATACTTTACCTAGCTAAATGACAAACGCAATAGCCTTAACTCATTTAGAATTAAGTAATCAATCTATCTTTCCCACTTATGATTCATTTTTTATTTTAATAACTTTTGTAAGACATTCCTATAATTGTTAAGAAAGGAGTTAGATCATATACTTAATATTACATCTCTAAATCTATTTCTTATAACTCACTAATAAGAAAATTTTTTGAATACTTTACCTAGCCAAACAACAAACGCAGTAGCCTTAAGTTATTTGGAATTAAGTAATCGATCTATCTTTCCTACTTATGGTTCATTTTTTATTTAATAACTTTTGTAACACATTCCTATAATTGTTAGGAAAGAAGTTAGATCATATACTTAATATTCCATCTCTAAATTTATTTCTTATAACTCACTATCTCTTTCCTATAGAGTTTTCTTGGCTTCCTTACATTCCATGTCTATACCATAGGGATGGAAGGAAGCTATTAATGATCTTAGGAAGGAAAAAAACTATAGGGGAAAAGATGAAAGCAATAGCCAAAAATGGAAGTTGGGAGCTTAATGATCTACCTTTGAATAAAAAACATGTAGAATGTAAATTGGTTCTCACTGTTAGCTCAAGGTTTATATTTAACGATTTTGATGATAACTATATAACATTTTAAAATTCAAATTAAATTTATTTCCTTGTAAAGATGATGATATTTCTTTTTAAAGGAAATAAAATCATAGGAAAATTACTCCTTTTCTTAAAGGAACCTTCTTAGTAAATTTTCCTTATTAACATCCGAGAGGATCTTACCTTTTTGAACAATTAGCTCCAGAAATTTTTGTTCCAACAGAGATGATATTGAAAATTCAAAGTCAACTCAGAATTAAGATGAAGCAACAGTTAGTTGAGGAAGTTGACTATTTAAAAAAGAGCAGCAACACTTGTAAAGTAACAATCATACATAGACTTTCAAAACATTTAAGCATCATTCATATTATTGAGAGTCATATCATTATTATTGTACTTTAAAAAGTAAATCACTCTATCAAGAGAGAAATTGTTATTGAGAACTTACTTTTGATTTTATATTTTATTTTTCTTTGAGCTTTTAAAAGCTTGTTATACACTTCGAGTGTGGAAGGTTGGAGAACCTTGAAAATTTGTACTTGTGAGCTTGAAGAGACTCGTCAAATCTAATACTCGAATTCTTATAGTGACACATTCAAGTTGGATAGTTGGGGACTGGACATAGGCTTGAATTGTAGGTGGAACCAGTATAAATTGACTGCGTCTTTCTTCTCTTTCTCGTTAACTTTTAAATTTCCGCATTATATTGTGTGTGTTCTTTTCAACAAGAGGCTCCTTCACTTTTATAAGAGGCTCCTTTCTTTTTCAACTTGCAAGAGATTCCCTTCAGTTTTAATAGGTGCTTTCTGTTTTTAAATTGTTTTAACATGATTTATCATCCAGTAGACTTCTTTCGTTTAAACAGGGTTCTATCATACAAAAGGCTCCTATCACCTAATAAGCTCCTATCGTTTAAAAGGCTTTATCGTCTGACAGGCTCCTATTATTTTTATTCGTTAACTACGATCTGTTTATTATACGAATTGAAAGAACTTACAAAATTTTTTTGTCACACACAATTCACCCCCCTCTTGCGTGTGTTTGCTTAATCACTCACTATGAAGCATAGAACAAATGAATCAATTAAAAGACTAAAACCTCAATTAGTAACAAGTGGGTTCACTCAGACTTATTTGATATATTACCAAGAAATGTTTACAATTATGACCAAGATGAATTTAATAAGAATTCTTTTATTGTGTGCCACTAATCTTATATAGTATTTTAACAATTTGAAATTAAAAATGTTTCCTCCACAATGAATCACATGATATTTTTGGAAAATAATAAGAACAATAAATTAAGACATAATTAACAAACCAAATTCAACAACATAACTAAATAAAATTCAACAATAGAACACTAAATTATTGGGAAAATTTTGATCAATAAAACTCTACGTTTACTATTGATGCTTCAATATGAAGGAAGCAAAATGGGTTATTGAAAAGAATTAGAGCTGCTTGAAATTGAACAGATGAATGATAATATCTGCAGAAGATCAAATAATCAAACTCAACAACACTGAATTCATGAAACATATGTTCTTTGAAAGTACTTGTAATAAATGTTAATCAAGAGAATTCAAATTTCTTAATGTTTTGCCGTCTAATTCTCGTAATAGTACATATGAAGTTGAAAATATTAAACAATATCGCTTGTTGTAATCACTCTAACTAGAAGTACTGTAAGAAGCATACCAGCTCATTAATGAATTACACCATTAAGATTGAAAGAACTTTCAAGAACATAAAGCAACTGCAAGACAATCTTAGGTTCACGAAATGAATCCATCAACTATATGGATGTATTAGGACAAATTCACCCTTATTGTAACTCATTCCTCCTGATCTTAAGCCACAAAGCTCTACCAAGTGGACATAAACAAATAGATGGTGATATAAGTTGCTACATCTTCATATGGACACTTAAAGGGAATTTGTCCCATAAAAAATGAGAAATTTAGAAACAAAGAGGATTGTGGCAACAGATCAAACAAAGACAATCTAACTTAAGGTTAGATGAACTCACCCCTCAATCGTAGGAGACAAACACTCTAATTACACCCAACTGCAAGACAATAGCGACACTCCAAAGATAGTAATAATCCACGCATAATCACAAAAGAGCAACAGTCCACACACAATCGCAAGAGAGTAGGAGAGTGCTTAATCGTGAAGACTCAAGAGGGAAGAAAACATAAAGTTATTTTTATGTGTTTTAATTTAATTAATTTTTTAATTTAATTGATTTTTAAAGAAATGAGTTGGAAAAAATTAGGCCACGTGACATGTAAAAAATCTAGCATGATCTACCACGTCAACGACGTTAACGAAAGACTTAACATTCGACTATATTCGTAACAAATTGAAAATTGAAGCATTTTAGCATTACTTTTGGAAGTTTGGGTTAATATTGCAAGATTAAGTAAAATTTGAAATTTTTTAATAAATTAACCCTTTTATTTTTGTATATTGAATAATATGATCGAGTTTCACCTTTATGTACAATTGCATTTACTCTATTAAAGTAATTATTTATACTGAAGGATATTGAATAGGTGATATGCTACCAAAATCATCCTTTCTGGATACATATTTGGATGAGGCAGACATTGTTTCATCGGTAATTACACCAAACTAATTGTATTTCACTCCAAAAAATACATAATAATTTTCCATTTTTTAAAGAATCATATAATTTATTTATTTTTAACTAATAACAAATTAATGAAAATTTTTATTTCATAGATAACAACACACCAAAGTTAGTACAAAGTGATAGTTAATTTAAGTTTATGAAACATCAAATTACCACTTGTCACATGAAAATTTGATAAGACAACCATTACGATCTCCCAGAACATTATTTTTTTACAGGTATTTGCAATACAAACGATCCATGGACAATTGATTTATAGGAAGTTTGAAGCTAAAAGTTAAATAAAGAGATATGCAACTTCAACCAGCTTTTCTAATATAGAGTGCTCAAGAAAAAGAAAAAGTGAACGAAACGATTGATCAAACTTCATATATTCCTCGATGCCTAGTTATAGACATGAAAATACAATAATAGAAGTATCGACTTCTATATATATATATATATATAATAACAGGGTTAACGAAAGGAAAACATGCCACTAGTACATTTTACAGAGCAGTGACATTTATACGTCCCACACCGATGAAGAAGACGAAAGATCAAATATAAGCATGAAGACAACCTTCTGGTATGGTAGGCTTTGGGGACTGCACAAGGGGTTCAAGGTTCTAACACAGATTCTGTTTGCAATCCCTCTACTTTATATACTGAGATAGCCACTTGAAGCCATCACCATATCCCATTTTGCGAACAATACTGCACATGAAGACCTCCAAAGGACGGACACTATAGTCTGAAAGGTCTACCTTCCCTTTTCCAGTGGTGAAGTTAGAGAGACCCAGGTGGTATCGCAGCTCATCCTCAGAAGCCGCATAGGGTATATCGATTTTGTTTCCCAAAATAAGGAACGGTACATTAGCCAAAGCCTCATCAGAAAGGAGTGCATCCAGTTCCCTTTTTGATTCTGCAAACCTCTCTTTATCATAGGCATCCACCAAGTAGACCACAGCATCCACCTTTATCACAACAAATCAGATTATATTGCCAGCCTATGGTGGAAAGATTTTGCCGAACTTGACTTTAAACTAAAAAGTAACAGTGTGGGGGGTGGAGGTGGGGAGTTGAGAAAAAATGAAAGAAAAACAAAATCAATCCAAAATAAAATTGGTCAGAAAAGACAAAAAACAGAATTGTGCACAAATCACAATATCCAACATATTTAACGATTGGAAGCACATGAAAAAAGAAAGAAAGTTAATGCTTTAGCTATTAGCTTTCCGGTTTCCAAATTTTCTTTCATTGTAAACACTACGCATTCTAAAGCTACAAGACACATGTTAATTGCTTACAGAAAATATCAAGTAATAGACAACCCTAGAGAAAAGTAGTTGAGGGTTATAATGAAATGGAATATCACAATTTCTGAAGAACTTTCATTCACCAAATTCACAGCAAAAAGAACACCAAAACTAGCTAAACCATCATGCCCAACTTGCCTTAGCATAGTAATCCTTCCAGACCCTGCGGGCAATCTGGTGACCTCCCAAATCAAACGCCTTGAACTTGATCTTCCCAATGCTAAGTTCTTCGGATGTGGGAAACTGAGTAGGTTGATGTTGAACCAATCTCTGCATCCAAAATCAAGAATACCAATATCCTACTATGATTTTTCTCCCAGAGCTCAATCAAATGCGCAAAGACGTAACACCAGAAACTCAAGATACGAGAAAAAAAACACAACAAAGGACAGGCTGTCGATTCAGTAATTAGCCTCCGCAATCAACTTGAGCTAAACACCCCGGTTAAGATAACAAAATTTCCCAAAACCTAACAGTGAATTCTACTGACCCATTAAGCAAAATTCCCGATAAATACAACACAACAAGAACCATCGCTGTTGTTTTCAGTTCAATTCCAGTTTTAACAGTACCAACAAGCACCAAAATCCAAACTTTCAATAGACACAAAACAAAATAAGGTGTGGAGCACTCAAAGTTCAGTGCCCTGAATCAAAACATACAATCAAGTAATAAGTAACCAAAGAAGGAAGAACCAAAATGACCAAGAAACCAAACCTCATCCTTCAACATATGAAGCAGGGTAGTTTTGCCAGAATTATCAAGCCCTAGAAAAAGAATCTTGGCCTCTTTTTGCCAGAGACCTAGAGAGGCCAAAACTCCATAGAACCAATCGACCAGAAACATGGCCTTGAGTATTGGTCTGTCTTTTCCGGGGCAATAAGAAAGAGTGTGATCGAAGTCTCAAGTTGAGTGACAATCTTTTCGTACAACAAACCCGATCGTCAAATTGCAGGGTAAAAATGAGGATAGAGGTGTATAAAGATCATGACTATCAGTGATCACTGTGGGGTTGGCAAATGTCTTAAATAGACACGTTGATTCTTTGCTCGCCGTTAGGGACCGAATTGGCCTAGGTAGTTTTATGCCCAAGATGACGTGGCGTGAGTTGAAGGCGTCTCCTACGTAAGTTAAGTTTAAACTGAATTATAAATAATTTGGTTGATTTTAGCTGGATTATATATATAAGTTAACTACACTTTTTTAGGATTGGACGGGGTTGCGTAACCTTATGCAGTCCGACCAATCGGAGGCCATTATGATTTGTTAAAGACAACGTAATTTTCTTACTTTCTATTGAATTTGACAATCAATTCAAAATTTTCTACACTAATCTGTGCTTCTTATGTCTTTGCTCCCTTTTCTATCATTTGTGCTTCATTTAAGAAAATATATTCAAAGATTTTTTTTAATCCATTGGCCAAATTTTAAAATTATTTAATAAACTATTAACCTTTTAAAACTGTAATAATTCAGTTAAAAAATTATTTTGATGCTGTAATATGTCTATAAAATAAAATATAAATGTCTAACTATTAATTACATTACCAAAAACTAATGCTTTAAATTGAATTATTAAAGTTTTAAAATTTGGTCTTTTAATAAAAATTTTCAAAATTTTGAAGGTTTTAGGTTTAGTTATCCTTTAATTTATAATCAAATTTATTGGGATACTTTTACCTTTTTATTTGTTTCATTTTAACGTTTTATCTAGTTTCTAAAAATTATGGATGACAATGGACAAGGTCAGGCTCGAGACAGCAAGTATGAGCCCCAAAATAGCCCAAGCCTAAGCTCCACCTAAGATTCGATTAGGGTCAAACTCGGCCATTGGTTCGGGCAATCCAAGCCTGACCTGTTGACTTTGAGTAGGGTCCGGGTCCAATTGCAAAAATGAAATGAAGAGAGAAAGCAGGGGAAATTTAAAGTTGGTATGCTTTTTCATTTAAAATGCTTTAATTTATACTGTTTTCTTTTAATGTTTTTTAAATTAAAATTTATTAATGAAGTGTAATAAATAAACAAATCCATAAGTTTCTCCTACAGCCAAGAGGAACTTAAGAAAACAACGACGTTAATGAGACTAGGAATTAAAGAAATGGCATCGTGATAAACATTAGTTCACACCAAACTTAAACGACGATGTTGAGATATCATTAGCCAACCATTTTATGCTTGTGCTTTCCGTTTGAAGATAAGAAAAATGAAACCATCGAAAAGGGGATCTAGATTCTTCCGAATTAAGGTTAGTAAGATTGGGCGACTTCTTGCTCCCCAATATGATGAAGTCTGTCATGGATTTCCTCTGTCTGCTTTTTGATACCCTTGAACAGGGGCCCAAATTAGGATTATGCTCCCTTTTCCTAGATTTTTGGATACTGATTAAAATCGCCAAGAAACCACTAGCCTTCTACTGCATTTTTGCTCCATTTGATTAACAATTAGCTGCTCCCTTATGCTTGCAATTGCGAGTTTAGTATGAGATGTTACGCCTCTAATTCTTTCTACAAATCTTCTATTATTCCTCTCCTTCCAAATCTCTTGAGTACGTGTTGCAAGTGTAACCATGTAGATTTCTTTATCATGTCTGGAGTCGTTAAGTTACAATATCTCTTGCAAAATGACACTTAGGTTTCCCTTATTGTAATGTAGGAAGCATAACGAGGATATGCTCTGCCATACCTTTTTAGAAAATTCACACCTAAAGAATAAATGATCTCTATCTTCTTCCTCCAAATTACATAAGACATAGTGCTTAGGAACATATAGGAACTTTAAGCAAGTCATTGTGCTGAGTTTATTCAGCAAGGCTAACCAAAGCAAAAGGCTAGCATTAGGTTTGAGGGTTTTGTTCCAGACCAACTTACTCTATCCCAAAGTTGCATTTGTCCCATACAATACTTCATTGGCTTTTCGATTTGTTATTTCCAAAACCGATATACCATTCCATAAATAAGTGTCCTGACCCCCAAATAGCCTGTATGGTGGGATTGACAAAGCTCTAATCTCCTCTAAGGAAAGAGGCCAATTTCCATTGGCAATTATCTCTTGGACCTTGGCCTTTTTTTAGAATCTATTTAGGATATTCCTAGAAATTGGATTTTGGATGAATGCCCCATGACCTATCATATTGTCATACCATAATGAGAGTCTATCACCAGTGTAACATCCCGTATGCTATATATATAATAGACAACTTCTTCTTTTCCTATTTTCTCATAATTTCATTTTAACCCTCCTAAAAGCTAGTATTCACAAATTCCGTCTCTTTAATCATTCTTCATCGTCGGTGACTCAAACGGTTAGTGTTATATACCAATCTCTTTCTCTTGACGAGCCCGTCACAACCATACCCATTTCAGCTTCCATCGTCGTAAAAGCTGAGGAGAAAAATTGATAAAAAATGCCAATCGTCGATCTGTCGCTTCTGGTGGTTGTTTCTGGTCACCACTACCACCATTCGACTCATCTCGACGTCAGGAACAAAATCCCCATGGTTTCGTCGCTAGCCACCACCTAGATCGCCACCGATTGACGAAAAAGAAGGTTATGGTTTCAACTTGTTTTTCTTTAATTCGTTCAAATCTGTTGAGAATCTGAGTTTGTATCTTTGGAGAAAGTTGTTCTACTCATCAAGAGCTTTCATTTGGTATAAAAATCGTTGAATTCTGAGACTGAAGATTTTTCGATTATCAGAGGAATATTCTGATCGCCAGAGGTACTATTTCAGCGACCATTTTGGTCACTTTTATGAAAAATTTCTAAAAATTACACTAATCAATTCTCCAAAGAACCACAGTGAGATTTTCAACGATTTACGAATTAAAAATTACGAAACGTTTAGGTAAAAATAGGAGAAATTTTTGAATTTCATCAATAGACTGCTTAGGCAATTCAGATAATACCTAAATTGTTATTTGAGCCCAATAACTCCTAATTAGCACTGATTGAGATATTTTCTTTTGATTTACTAAGTATAGCAGGAGCGGGACCACAATTCAGTGAATTCACCAACTCCCATGAAATGTAGTTGTGTGAGGCTCCACTGTCTATGAGTATGATCACTTCTCTCCCTTCCAAATCCCCCTTCACTTTCATTGTTTTCAGGAAAGTAAGCCCCAACACCGAACCGGCAGCTAGTTCCACAGCTTGTAGCGTCTCCTCCACTTCATTTCTTTCCAACTCCTTCTCCTGTTCTGTTTCTTCATCCATGGCTGCCAGAACTTGGAGCTCTACCTTTTTGCATCGATGGCCTGGGCTGAATTTCTAATCACATCTAAAACAAAGTCCCTTGGCCTTTTTATCTTGTAACTTACTCACCGTCAACCTCCTAAATCCTCCCATATTTGGATCTCTACTTCCTTCTATATTTTTATTCCTTGTGTCCGTAGGGACCCGATTATTAACTAGCTCCTCCCTTTGTTTTCCGCCCCTATGCTGTCAGATCTGGTCCCCACATTTTCCCACCTTGTGCCTGCATCCCATCGGTGCCACCTTAGTTCATTCATGCGCCGAAACTTCTCCTCCACTTGTTGAGAGAGTTCCATCATTTCACCCAAATTCTTAGGCTTAAGAATCTGCACTTCCAATCGAATCTCCTCGACTAGCCCATTCATGAATGTACTCTCTAGGACGGCATCGGTTAGCTCCGAAAGAGGAGCGGCGAGTTCCATAAATCTACCGATGTACTCCACCATTGTGCCGACCTATTTCACAGCCAGCAATCGTTGGCACTGGGTTCCCTCATGAGCTGGCCAGAATTTCTGCGTCACCAACTTTTTGCACTCTTGCCAATCAACGATGGGTCGATGGCTCTCTACCCATCTGAATCACGTCAAGGAGTCTCCCTCCATGCTCATTCCCACAAGCTCCATCTTCTCCCCTTCGGTGAACCTCCCCACTGAGAAGAATCGCTCCACCTTGTAGATCCACCCATCGGGGTCATTTCCTCTGAACGTAGGCATCTCGATTCTTCTTGATCGACAATCTCCCTGGAAGTCACCTGGGCGTGTGAACCCAGGAGGTGGGTCGACGCGATAGCTGGCTTCATTTCGCTAGTCATTGCTCTCATAGTGTTCCTCTAGTGCCACTGGAGCCTTGCCCAACTCCCTCCTTCGACTGGGCTCGGACTAGGTTCTTTGGGTGGGAGCTCCTCGGGTCGGGTCTCTACAGTACCGCCTTTGGCCCTCTTCCACATTTGCAAGACCGACATCATCTTTTTATTTCAGACCTCAAGCGTTCTCCCATTTCCCTATTAACATCCTCCATCTTCCTTTGAAGTTCCACGCCATGTTCATCCATTCGCCTATGCCAATCCTGGGTGGAATGACTGAGCTGCTTCTGAAATTCTTGGTGGGCTTGGCTGATAGCTTTTTGCATCTCTTCCCCATCTCGACGTCTCTCTTCTCTCAAAAGTTCCAGATCCTTCTCCAATCTTTCCATCCGGTTATCAGCTTTCTTAGCAGCCATGGTTCAGGATCAACTGCTTTGATACCAGTTGATAGGTTCCAGAAAACAGGTATGGAGAAATATGTGTTTGCTATTGATTTCTGTAAAATGAATACAAAGATAATCTGGTTTCGAGGACCAGCAGCTCCAGCCTATGGCTCACACACTCAACAGTATATGCAATAATCCCTCTCTCCTCGTGTTTATTGCTTATTTATACTAAGAATCTGTTAGGAATAACATATTCGGTTAGCTGACAACCAATCATGAGGTTGTCAGCC
>JANZLC010000009.1:18599885-18618885 GCA_026413385.1 Erythroxylum gracilipes
TTAACATGCTAATTACTCACATTAACATGCTAATTAATTCCACAAAATACTCTATTAAGACCTTAAAATTCATTTAAATCATGCTAAACTCCTTCCGAAAATCAACACCTTTTCTAATCATGCAATTGAAGGAATTTGCTTGCACTTCCTTCTAGAGAAATGTTACTCATTGTATTAATTTTCTAATGGCATAAAAATCATTCAATTTTGTTCAATAGTATAAAAGTTATACACCAAATATTTTCAGACTATTCTTATACTAAAACAATATTCTGTGCTTGACTTCCATCCGAAAATTGAAATTCGTAGAGACTGAATTAGAACTTTATTTCATCAGACAATTTGTAGCCCTATCTCTCTAGTTTACTCCAAATCAAAAATCTTCTCATTCAGATAACTAGAGAAAAAGTTATGGCTAAAATACCAAAGCATGCTCAATGAACATGTTTCAATTACATTTCCTAGCTTTTAACTTCCAACATTTCACATATAACCCATCTTGTATCTAAACCATCTTTTCTGATTCATTTCAAATTCAAGAATTCTCATTTTCATTGCATGAATAATCTCCAACAATTCCTTATTTAATAGTTCTAGCTTCCAAGAAAAGTTCGGAGTCCAATAGCTTAAGCACCTCATTTGGATTAAGAGAGCCTTATGGCTACATGAGTATAAGAGCATGGCTGGGCCATTGGTGATGCATAACTCCCCGCAGCCCCTTTGGATTAAGAGAGCCTTATGGCTACATAAGTATAGGAGCATGGCTAGGTCATTGGTGATGCATAGCTCCCCTTAGCCATTCAAGGTTTAGAGTTGTGAGGCCCTACAGATATTCTTCCCTACAATTTATTTGTGTTGTTGATGTGATTGGATGTATAGCATGATGTGTATTCATTTCAATATTCATGTATGACTGTGCGTATAACATTGGGTATTATAGGACGGTGTGAGCTTACTCAGCTAGGTCTGACTTGCCTCAACTTTATTTTCTTTCAGGTTAGCTACGATCGACTTCGTAGCAGTGACTCCTGTGACATGTCTACTGCAGCCTACCTACGTTTGTGTATGTTCTCTATTTATTTTCATTTATCTTGTATTGTAGCGTTTGTAGTGACATGATTTCATAAGTTATAAAACTTCTTACTGATGCACTATTGTTATTGGATTGCATGGACTTGCTGCGTTCTTGGGGTTTGAATTCATTTTATTGCCAGTGGTAGGCTTACATGTGATCTGGGGTTTCAAACGTTAGGTCCTACGTATTAGTCACGCACCCATATCGGGTCGTGACAACCAGCCCCATCTACACGTAAATTATTGTATTTTTTCCCCTAATCAAAGGAGTTGTTTAAAGAATGACTGTCTTTAGGTGTAATTGCCTAAAAGCTACCACCCATAAGGATGTAGTTATTTATCCATTTGATCCACAGTGATTCCTTTTCACCCAAAATTCTCCATCATCTTTTCAGTATTAGGCATCTATTGCTTCTGCTGATAGGCTCTAATCCCAAACCACATGTTTCTTTTGGTTGACAAATATGGGTCCAACTCACTTTAGTTATACCTGTTTCTCCTTTCCCTTTACTCCATAGGAATTGTTTCATCATTTGCTCCACAGTTTTAACCAGCCTTTTGGATAAAAAATTGTGAGAACACCAGTAAGTAGTCATGGACATTATAATAGACTTCAAAAGTTTGAGTTTGCCACCACAAAATAAAGTTTTATTAGTCCAGGAGCC
This sequence comes from Erythroxylum gracilipes, assembly GCA_026413385.1. Taxonomy (NCBI): domain Eukaryota; kingdom Viridiplantae; phylum Streptophyta; class Magnoliopsida; order Malpighiales; family Erythroxylaceae; genus Erythroxylum; species Erythroxylum gracilipes. The sequence goes on from JANZLC010000009.1 coordinate 18,601,625, forward strand.
CAGTCTTTTTTTGTATCTTTTCAATAAGAGGGAGGCATTCTCTAATCCAAAGTCTTCTCGAGGAGATGGGAATTCACAGGTAAAGGATTGGGGGTCTTGATTAGCCATTCCAATAACAAGGGACAAAGTGTGTGTAAGATGTGCTGCACTTTTTAACAAGATAAAGAAGCTCTTCTAAAAATTGATACTCAACCTAAAGTCTCCTTAAATCTTTGTAGGGTAGCCATCAGTAAAGTAACTGAGTCAATATTAGCCTTGTATAGCAAAATGAGATCATCTACAAAACACAAATTTGTTAGTGAAAGCTTCTTATATTTAGGGTGGTAATTGAATTGAGGGGATGAAGTGGTTTTGTGCTTCAGCATTAGAGTAAGAACTTCCATGCAAATGAGAAATAGGTAAGGGGAAAGGGTGTCCCCTTGCCTAAGAACACTTTTTCCTTTGAACATCTTTGTAGGACTTCCATTAATTAGAATTCCAAAGGAGGCTGTAGTGATGCATTCTTGAATCTATTTGATAAACACCTGGGGAAAATGCATAACTTCTGTAGTCTACAATATAAATCTCCAGTTGACACTGTCAAAAGCTTTTTGGAGATCCACCTTAATGGTGCAATTTTGTGGAGAATTCCTTCTTGTATATCCTTTCAAAGCTCTTGCAAAATTAGAATATTATCATCAATATCCCTTTGGCTCAAGAAAGCTCTTTGATTCTCACTAATGATGTAGTGCAGAACATATTTCAACCTATTGGGGAGGATTTTAGCAATGATCTTGTAAAGAAAATTGGTACAAGAGATAGATTTGAAAGCAGTCCATAATGTAAGGTTATGAATCTTGGGTATCAAACACAAGTTGGTCTTATTAATCTCTTTAAGTAGAATGTCATTATTGAAAAACTCCTACATTGCTTCTTTAATAATTTTCCCTATTTTATCCCAAGTTTTGTGGTAGAAAAAACCATTCAAACTGTCTAGTCCTGGAGCCTTAGAGCCATTCATTTTAAAAATAATATCCTCTATCGCTTGAGTTGTAACTTGTTTGATTAGGAACTGAGTGGCATCCTCAGGAATCTTGGCTGAAAAAATTCATTAGTTCTTCTCTATAAGGTCTAGCAAATCCTTTGATTCCTAGAAGCTTTTGAAAGTGCCCTATAGCATCCTCAGCAATCCCAACTTGTTCGTTTGAGAATTACCTTTAATCAATTTTAATGGAAGTGATCCTATTGATGTTCTTTCTTGTTTAAACTGTATTGAAGAAAAATTTAGTGCAGTGGTCTCCTTCCTTAATCCAATTGATTCTGGATCTTTTCCTTAACAATGAACAATGGTTGTCCACTGCTTGCATATAATGTTTAAGTGCTTCCTTCTCCTCATTATCTAGATTCTCATCCATCGGGTTATGTGCTAGCACTTTCTAGGTGGATGAGAGTATGATTCTCGCATCTTTTTTCTGTTTGGTCCCCTATTTGCATACAACTTCTTCAATTCTTGCCTAATCTTCTTGAGTTTTTGCATACAAATAAGCTATTTGGTGTCATAAACCTCAAACTCTAAGCCTTTGGAAATGGCTTCTTAAAAGCCCTCCACGTTAATAAGAAAGTTGTTAAACCTGAAGGGGTATTTAAGACTAACCCTTTTCAAAAGATATCCACCTTGATAAGGGTATGATTCAAAAAACTTGGATCAAAAAATGTAGCTTTGCTTTCTAGAAAGGTTGTTAACTATTCAACATTCACCAATATCCTATCTAACTTTTTTCGAATGAACCACCTAAAACTTTGTTTGTTGCTCCATTTAAATTGATGACTTTTATGTTTTAAATTAGAAAGATCCACATCCCTGATACAATCAAATAGATCCGAATTGTAGTTAAGTAAAGTACAATTCCCTTCAAGTTCAAATCGATAAATAGTGGAATTGAAATTACCATTAAAAATCTATAGTCCTCTAACTGACCCTTTTAGTCTTCTCAGAGAAGTCCACAAATTTGATTTTTGGAAAGCAATATTAAAACCATACATAAAAGTAGACAAAACCGTCGAATTCTCCATTTTGAAACTCAGTTTTGTATGAATGAACTGCTCACCAGTTTCTAATTCTTCCACTTTCATTTGTCCCTCATCGTAGACAATAATGATTCTATCATAACCATGGTGCTGATGATTGGTTAAAATCTTCCAGTTACTACCAAAACAACTTAACTTATTCAAGTTCCCTACTCAGATTTTTGTTTCCAATAAGCATAATAACCTAGGCTTCTCATACTAAACAAAATCCCTTAAAACATTGAGCTTTGAAGGGTTATTGATTCCTTGGATATTACATACTAAAATAGTCATGTGGTAATGCTTTTACTTTTAGAGCCTTTCCTACTACTCCAGTTACTCTTTCTCAATATCACTTTTTCAAAAGTTTCCTCTTGAATTTCCTCCTTTTATTGGTTTACCAGTTGTTGTGGCATATCTAGTGGTTGTTAGACTTTATTTTGTTGTGAAACTTTAGTTTGCCTATTCTCTTTTCCTTCAAGACAAGGCCTAATCATCAAATCTTGTTCAATCATCTTATTCAGGGCCAAATTTTCTATTTCCATCCGAAAATGTTGTTGGTCTTCTAATGGTTGTGAGGGACCAATTACGGGTTCATATGGTTCACACCTTTTGGCCTCAGATGGGAATCGATCTATCATGTCTAGAGGTCCCTGTCTACCGAATTCTCTTGAATAGGTGCAGTTTTGATAAGCTCATTGATTCCTTCAGTGGAGGCCAAATCAAGGCCCAATAACTCCCAATAGTCCCCTCCCTCAAATACTTTCCCTATTGGTTGCCATTTTTTATTTTGTGCTTGTAGGGATGGTTTCCATTGATAGGTAGTCATTAATTTGTCTTCTTTAAGAGATTCTTCACCTACCATCGTCAATATAGGGATACTATCTTTCATTTATTTAGAGAAGTTCATACTCACACATAATCGAGCATAGCCAACACATTTCCTCATAGATGTATTTTCATCCATGCATATTGATGTCCCCAAATAGATTGCTAGCATGCTCAATCCTTTTGTTGTCCAATATTCCAACGGAATATTATGTATGTTCACCCATAAATGATGTTTTTTAATCTAATTTTTTCTAATTCCATACTAGGTTGCCAAGTTTGGAGGAATAATGGGAGTCGTTCGATGTGCCATGGGCTTTCTTCAATCACCTTTAAGGCCTCAGATTTTGAACTGAAGGTAAAAATAATGTTGTCATTGTTGGTTAACATCACTTCTTGTATGCCTCCACCTTTCCAATTTTGTTGAGTCCAAATTTGAATCACAGGGAAAGCAGGACGTTTGTCCATGAAGAAGCCTATAACTGCCACATCCCAAGTTGTTGCACCTTCCTTGAGAATGCCAATGTTGGGAGCCACCATGAGCTTTCCATCAAGTTCAACAGGGGGGCTATAGAACAGAGAAGAGTTTGAAGCTCCTCCCTCCTGTTTCCAAGTTTTCCTGTTGTTAGCATGAGGTTTGTTCTGATATGCTGCTTGGTTTGAATGGATGTGTGTGGTGGATGGGGAATGTTGTTGTGTTGGGTAGGGAGTGTATGTTGAGAGGGGAGGGGTTTGAGAAGTCTGGTTAGTTAAAAGGGAAGGAGAATAAGCCTCAGTTATCATATTATGGTTTTTAGGATTTTTTAGATCTGTTTTTGATGAAATGGGAGAAGGAGATGATATGGAGGAAAAAGATAAAGGGAAAAACTCTGACTCCATTAAGTAAGGGAAGTTTGAGTGCAACATAGTGGTAGATTATGAGGGTTTATGGGTAGAAAACAAAGAAATTGGAGAAAAATGAGATGATAGGAAGAAACCAATCAGAAGGCCCCAGCTCAAGGGAGCCGAGAGTCAGGAGTGAGTAATTTGGGCAAGATCAAAATAACGAGGAAAGTGGGGAGGCAGGCAAAGCAGATGGTGAAAAGCAAAATCCCTTCAAAGAGCCGGAAGATGTCTAGAGAGAAGAAAGAGTTTCTCTCTCATAATAGTTGGTTTTTATGCTGATAGATGATACATATTACAAATATTTTTTTTGTTTATTATTCTTTATAAGCGAAGGTAGGAAATCTCAAAACCTTAAATTAATTTGGCTACTTATAAAATTTACTAATATGGACTTAATTTTTATACTTTGTTTATTTGAGTCTTAGTTCAAATATTTTATTATTTATTTATTTAGCTTCTTAATAAGAGAAATTGCACTTGCTATTCTTAAAGTTCACATTTAATAAATTCGTATAATTTTATAATGAGTTCATGCGTTGTGCACATGTGAACTAGGGGATTTGTCCTAACAGAGGCAATATCGACTTGAGTGAGATTTAGTACTCACGACCTTAAGAAGTGGAGGCTTTTCGGGGAGCTCTCCTCCACCTGTTTCAAAATATGCATTACTACAAAAATTGATGTACGCATCAGTAACAACTAAGCTTTTGCTTCCTATTATTGTTATATTACATGTTGGCTTATGTCTTGCTAAAAAGATCAAAGAAGGAAATTACGTTGTTATACCGACAGATAATGGATGGACTAAACTTATGACAAAAAGTATGATGTGAATTCTGGATTCCCATCATATAGTCTTAATACATTTTCTTATTCAAATTTGTATTTGTTTAACAAGTTCTTCTATCAAGATCTCAAAGATCCTGACTGGCAGTAAAATAGTTGGAGATCAAGGAGATGAACTGATGACAGTTAGCTAATTAATCATTTTCTGGAGAAGTGAGATTCGGTTTATATTTGCATATATAAATTTGCTACACAGCAGAAAGAAGTAGAAAAAGATCATTTTCCAGCAAACTGCTTGACAACCAGCACTGGGCATTTTGCGTGCTTGGCACAATGATCACTCACGCTTCCAAGGAGAATCCTACAACCAACAAGAAGCAAAATTCAATTCCTGATAAACCATAAAATTAGTGCAAAAAATTAGTACCTAATACCTCTTCAAGAAACCATAGCCATGGCTTCCCATGACCAAGGTGTCGGCTTTAAGTTTTTCTACTGTATTGCATATCACATCCTTAGCCTCTCCGGTCCTCACCACTTTCTCCACGTTTAACTGTGTACAATCTTCATTCAGTAAGCAGACACAAAGAGAAGAAACAGAAATAAATGAAGAGAAAAAGGGCTTCACATCGTTGTTGAAATTCTTGTAGACAGCCTCCGCTCGTTCCATCACAGACTTCATTAAGGCATCACCGTATCTTTCCATGGTAGCAATTACACCTGCGGAGAACACGAACCGGGAGTAGATAATAGGTGAGGGCTTAACGTAGAGTAAGACCAGCGTGGTATTATTAGAATTGCGAGACACGAGGTTAGTGAGACACCAGGATAAGGCGTGCATGCTCTCCTCACTCTCATCCACTACCACCACAATCTTCATCTTCACTCCTTCCATTTTCAGTTACTCTTGATGTTGTCGCTCTTAAATGTTTCGTGGCCTTATAATGTTGATAACAATGGCCCAACCAAGTCGTTGTGTAGCACCATTGGGTTGAAAAAGCTTATCTGGGAACGAACTAATACTATCGCATGCTAGGTTTGCCAAATGGTCCACAGCAAGGAAACAAGCTTTTAATCACCACTCTCAATTGCAGTATTTTGCTAGAGCTAGGAATGTCAAATACTAGAACTTGTTATTAGAGTAGAAGGAGGGACAAGAGGGCATTATAATTGGTTTCGTATAAGTACAGTGACTAAATAATCCAACTTTAATTTTGTTTCAAATTTTATTGGTTTTCACAATTTAGTTAATTTTAAGTCAATTAAACAAAATTTAATTTAATTGTGTTTAAATTTAAAACTAAATTTTAATTTAAAAATAATATTCAAATTTAAACTCAAGTCCATACATAATATTTTTTAAAGTATAACTAATTATAATAAATTAATTAAAATTGGTCAAATTCAAAGCTAACATATCAAAATTAAATTTAATTAAACTTGAATTAAGAAAATATTTAAGCCTGAGTTTAAGTTACAAGTGACTGTTAAATCCAAGCTTAGTCTGGCTTGACCCAGTACAACTCAAAGTTAACAATTTCAGTCTAAAGTCTGAAGGTTATAAAAAAATGAGATCGTTTTGGATAAAACAAGGTCATTTTTAATTTTTAATTTAAAAATAAGAAACCAATCAAGTGAAAATTTGAGTAATCTAGTGGTTGTTAGACTCTATTCTGTTGTGAAACTTTAGTCTGCCTATTCTCTTTTCCTTCAAGACAAGGCCTAATGATCAAATCTTGTTCAATCATCTTATTCAGGGCTAAATTTCCTATTTCCATCCGAAAATGTTGTTGGTCTTCTAATGGTTATGAGGGACCAATTATAGGTTCATATGGTTCACACCTTTTGGCCTTAGATGGGAATCAATCTACCGTGTCTAGAGGTCCCTATCTACTGAATTCTCTTAAATAGGTGCGGTTTCAATAAGCTCATTGATTCCTTTAGTGGAGGTCCAATCAAGCCCCAACAACTCCCAATAGTCCCCTCCCTCAAATACTTTCCATATTGGTTGCCATTTTTTATTTTGTTCTTGTAGGGATGGTTTCCATTGATAGGTAGTCATTAATTTGTCTTCTTTAAGAGATTCTCCACCTACCATCCTCAGTATAGCCATAGGGATACTATCTTTCATTTATTTAGAGATGTCTATACTCACAGATAATCGGGCATAGCCATCACATTTCCTCATAGCTGTATTTTCATCTATGCATATTGATGTCCCCAAATAGCTTGCTAGCATGCTCAATCCTTTTGTTGTCCAATATTCCAACAGAATATTATATATGTTCACCCATAAATGATGTTTTTTAATATAATTTTTCTAATTCCATACCAGGTTGCCAAGTTTGGAGGAATAATGGGAGACGTTCGATGTGCCATGGGCTTTCTTCAATCACCTTTAGAGCTCAAATTTTGAACTGAAGGTCAAAATAATGTTGTCATTCTCAGTTAACATCACTTCTTTTATGCCTCCACCTTTCCAATTTCGTTGAGTCTAAATTTGAATTACAGCGAAAGCAGGACATTTGTCCATGAAGAAACCTATAACTGCCACATCCTAAGTTATTGCACCTTCTTTGAGAATACCAATGTTGGGAGCCACCATAAGCTTTCCATCAAGTTCAACAGGGGGGCTATAGAAAAGAGAAGAGTTTAAAGCTTCCCCCACCACTTGTTTCCAAGTTTTCATGTTGTTAGCATGAGGTTTGTTCTAATGTGCTGCTTGGTTTGAATGGATGTGTGTGATGGATGGGGAATGTTGATGTGCTGGGTAGGGAATGTGTGTTGAGAGGGGAGGGGTTTGAGAAGTCTGGTTAGTTAAAAGGGAAAGGGAATGAGTCTCAGTTATCAGATTAGGGTTTTTAGGATTTTTTAGATCTGTTTTTGATGAAATGGGAGAAGGAGATGATATGGAGCAAGAAGGTAAAGGGTGAAACTCTGACTCCATTAGGTAAGGAAAGTTTGAGTGTAGCATAGTGGTAGATTATGAGGGTTCATGGGCAGAAAACAATGAAATTGGAGGAAAATGAGATGATAGGAAGAAACTAATCAAAAGGCCTCAGCTAATTAAGGGAGCCCAGAGCCAGGAGTGAGTAATTTGGGCAAGATCAGAATAACGAGGGAAGTGGGGAGGCAGGCAAAGCAAATGGTGAAAAGCAAAATCCCTTCAAAGAGCCAGAAGATGTCTAGAGAGAAGAAAGAGTTTCTCTTTCATAATAGTTGGTTTTTATGCTCATAGATGATACATATTACAAATATTTTTTTTCTTTATAAGCGAAGGTAGGAAAACTCAAAACCTTAAATTAATTTGGCTACTTATAAAATTTACTATATGGACTTAATTTTTATACTTTTTTTATTTAAGGCTTAGTTCAAATATTTTATTATTTATTTATTTAGTTTCTTAATAAGAGAAATTGCACTTGCTATTCTTAAAGTTCACATTAATAAATTCGCATAATTGTGTAATGAGTTCAAGCGTTGTGCACATGTGAACTAGGGGATTTGTCCTAACAGAGGCAATATCGACTTGAGATTTAGTACTCACGACCTTAAGAAGTGGAGGCTTTTCGGGGAGCTCTCCTCCACCTGTTTCAAAATATGCATTACTACAAAAATTGATGTACGCATCAGTAACAACTAAGCTTTTGCTTCCTATTATTGTTATATTACATGTTGGCTTATGTCTTGCTAAAAAGATCAAAGAAGGAAATTACGTTGTTATACCGACAGATAATGGATGGACTAAACTTATGACAAAAAGTATGATGTGAATTCTGGATTCCCATCATATAGTCTTAATACATTTTCTTATTCAAATTTGTATTTGTTTAACAAGTTCTTCTATCAAGATCTCAAAGATCCTGACTGGCAGTAAAATAGTTGGAGATCAAGGAGATGAACTGATGACAGTTAGCTAATTAATCATTTTCTGGAGAAGTGAGATTCGGTTTATATTTGCATATATAAATTTGCTACACAGCAGAAAGAAGTAGAAAAAGATCATTTTCCAGCAAACTGCTTGACAACCAGCACTGGGCATTTTGCGTGCTTGGCACAATGATCACTCACGCTTCCAAGGAGAATCCTACAACCAACAAGAAGCAAAATTCAATTCCTGATAAACCATAAAATTAGTGCAAAAAATTAGTACCTAATACCTCTTCAAGAAACCATAGCCATGGCTTCCCATGACCAAGGTGTCGGCTTTAAGTTTTTCTACTGTATTGCATATCACATCCTTAGCCTCTCCGGTCCTCACCACTTTCTCCACGTTTAACTGTGTACAATCTTCATTCAGTAAGCAGACACAAAGAGAAGAAACAGAAATAAATGAAGAGAAAAAGGGCTTCACATCGTTGTTGAAATTCTTGTAGACAGCCTCCGCTCGTTCCATCACAGACTTCATTAAAGCATAACCGTATCTTTCCATGGTAGCAATTACACCTGCAGAGAACACGAACCGGGAGTAGATAATAGGTGAGGGCTTAACGTAGAGTAAGACTAGAGTGGTATTATTAGAATTGCGAGACACGAGGTTAGTGAGACACCAGGATAAGGCGTGCATGCTCTCCTCACTATCATCCACTGCCACCACAATCTTCATCTTCACTCCTTCCATTTTCAGTTACTCTTGATGTTGTCGCTCTTACATGTTTCGTGGCCTTATAATGTTGATAACAATGGCCCAACCAAGTCGTTGTGTAGCACCATTAGGTTGAAAAAGCTTATCTGGGAACGAACTAATACTATCGCATGCTAGGTTTGCCAAATGGTCCACAGCAAGGTAACAAGCTTTTAATCACCACTCTCAATTGCAGTATTTTTGCTAGAGCTAGGAATGTCAAATTTTGGCCACTGACATTCCTAGCTAGAACTTGTTATTAGAATAGAAGGAGGAACAAGAGGGCATTATAATTAGTTTCATATAAGTACAGTGACTAAATAATCCAACTTTATTTTTGATTCAAATTTTATTGGTTTCCACAATTTAGTTAATTTTAAGTCAATTAAACAAAATTTAATTTAATTGTGTTTAAATTTAAAACTAAATTTTAACTTAAAAATAATATTCAAATTTAAACTCAAGTCCAAACATAATATTTTTTTAAAGTCTAACTAATTATAATAAATTAATTAAAATTGGTCAAATTCAAATCTAACATATGAAAATTAAATTTAATTGAACTTGAATTAAGAAAATATTTAAGTCTGAGTTCAAGTTTTGAAGAGTTCAAGTTACAAGTGACTGTTAAATCCAAGCTCAGTCTGGCTTGACCCAGTACAACTCGAAGTTAACAATTTATGTCTAAAGTCTAAAAGTTATAAAAAAAATAAGATCGTTTTGGATAAAACAATGTCATTTTTAATTTTTAATTTAAAAAATAAGAAATCAATCAAGTGAAAATTTGAGTAATCCAGGCTTGATTAGACTCAAGTTCAATCATATGCCCTAGTCTTGAACAAAAAATTGTCGATAAAAAAATAAATCATTTAAGATTTGTCTGAAATTAATATACAAAAATTTAATTTAATTTAATTTTAAATCAGATCAATCAAGTCTAAATACTAAAATTTCAGTCATTTTGAGTGAACCAAATTAAAATTAAAACAAAATATTTATAATTGGGAGTTGACCTCAAATTTTTAGTTGCTTTGAATGAACCGAATTTGAATCCAAACAATAATATTTATAATTAGGACTCGACCCATTATTAACTTTAGTTGCCAAAAATAGGTAGAAGTAGAAGCTAAGTTGTGTTAAAGCCTTGAATTCTTCGACAATAGGATCGAATCTAACTTAATTAATGTGGAGGAACTCTTACTTTTTTGCGTCCGAGTGCATTGGATTGTAGGCTGCCCAGGCCAACTTGACGTCGTTTTCGGCTGCTTTGATGCCCATGCGATGAAACACCTCATCTTCTTATCCGCTTTGATAAATGTTGTTATTAGACCTATGTGAAAGCGATCGCTTTTAGATTAGTACGCCAATTCTATAGTTGTAGATTATTCATGACTAGTTTGCAAGGGCCAAAAGCAACTTCTTTTTGCCGTTTAAATTTACTTGATAATTTATATTTAGAAATACATGTTTATTTAAATAATTTTTGAAATAAAAAATAATGAAATATTTGTATAAGGCGTTGTGGGGCTGAGGGCCGGAGAATCCTTCGTAGGCCCGGCCTTGTGACATGGGCCCATCTTTTGATCTAAAATCATAAAACAAAACTTACCATCTGATTTGAACCTTTCCCTCGGGAACGGACCAATAATACTCTTGTTTGTTCCGGAACTTTGAACTTTCAAGCAAAGATTGGTAACCGTTGCCACCCGTCTCCTAATCACATTATTATGAGTGAGTACAGTACCAACCGTCGTAATCCCTTTGAACCTTCCTTCTTTAGCTTATAATCGTACCAAAATTAAACTATGGACTTGCCTTACCTAATAAGACTCATTTGTTAACAACCGAAACTTTGCTGCTGTGCTGCCAAAATAGAACTAATCATGGTCAAATTTATCATGGAGATATAACTTATCATGTTCGGCTCGAACGAGGACGTGGACGTGACACAGGCATTTTATGTGAAGTAAACGGCCAAGATTAGGCTGATTAGCTAGTGAACTTGTCCCCACGGCTAGACCTAGACACGTCCTCTATTCATTAAGGCCATTCAAATCCAAACCTCTACTCTTTCGGCCAATTAGAATCATCCAAATGTTTCAGTGAATGTGAGGGAAAGCGATGACATCGAGGAGAAGGGGATAAGCATAAATGTCTGCATCCTAAAGCACATAACCTCATCCTCAAGACAAATCGCAACAACTTGTGAAGTTCCATTTTAAAAGAGGAAGAAGGAACAGTATTGGGCGGGCCCAGTGAATCACAGCTGTCCGTGTTTTTCGGTGAGCGCGTAAGCGATTTTTAATTCCAAGGTGGGGGTCCATTAAATTTGAATTTTTGGAAACGTCAGGACCGTTGATCAGAATCAGATCCCGTATTGCAAGCCTTTTCAATTGGGTTGGATTACACTACTGTGTTAATCATGTTTTGAATAAAATAAAGGATACTGGATTGAACAAGTCACACGGTATCAAGTCCCCCTTAGGCGTCTGTCTGACTAAGTAACTGTCGTTAAATCAAACATCTCATGTACATACATACATATATACAGACACGAGTAAGTCAAAGCACCGAATTGAAACTGCGGTTCCTTAAATAAAACCGCGTCTTCTTGATTTAGTCTACGTTCTTCTTGAATACGTACAGATATTTCTTATATTTACTAGATATGGTGAATATTCATTCTTTCTACCTTTTAATGGGAGCATTAGTATATTAATGCATCCATTTTCAGGATTAATGAATTGATGAGTGAGATTGACAACCACTTGCCACTTTTTGCCTTGCCAAGTTAATTGAATTGTATGGGCAGTTTAGGAAATTTATGTCCACTTCCTTTTCTTTAAAGTCGAGGAAGTCCAGACACAGAAACAGAGTTACAGAGGACAGAAATTGCAGAGGAAGTTTTGAGGAAACAAACAATAGTTGGCAAGCGAATTGGAGAAGGAAGAGGGAGAATAAATAAGAGGCTGTTTGTATTTAAAACTCGAGTGCTGAAGAAATGAGAGACGTTGTGTTGTTCGTTGATGATCTACAATCGTGTTCTGCAATATCGCACTGTAGAATTTGCCATGAAGCAGAATTCGAAAGCTGTAAGAGTCTTGAAGCTCCCTGTGCTTGTTCTGGAACAGTTAAGGTAATACGGAGACATAGTTGGTATTATGTTCTTGTGGGGTTTTTTGGATTTTAGTTCTGGTTCGTGACAAACTGACTTTGGGAATTGTTACCTTTTGTCAGTTTGCGCACAGAGATTGCATACAGAGATGGTGTAACGAGAAGGGGAACACTATTTGTGAAATATGTCTTCAGGTTTGTATTTTCCTGATTGGTAGATGAATTGTTTCTGTTTCTATTTTCTGGGTTTTGTAGTTTTCTAACTTTCAGTTGGTCTGAATTGTTCGTTGCGTTCTACCTTTTTTCGTTTGTTTTCGATGCTTTTGATGGCATTGAAATTGCTGCATGCATTCCCTTGTGTCTACTTACGAGTTTTTGGATTGGTCAAGACTCAAGAGTTGGGTCTATCTTTGTTTCTGGTTTGAACCATTCCAACTCTGTAGACTTTGAATATTCATCTCTGTCAGTCTCTTCCCCATCTCCTTGTTCTGATATCGGCATATTTCCATTTTCTTTCGGTGAGGTTCAACTAATGAATTCCCATCAACATTCATTGGTAACCGTGATATTTAAGCTAATTAATGATCTCTTCCTGGAAACTGCGGCTTTTCTAGTTTGCTTCAAGAGGAATTATAAAGGAAAGAATCAACTACATTTGGTCTTGGTTTCTGCAGTGGCCAAGTTCTTGTTTAGCCTTTATCAAGTTTTAAGTTCCAGGCAATGAATGAGTGGGACTTTTTCCTAATATTTTATTCTATATCATAACAGAATTATGAACCAGGATATACAGCACCTTCAAAGAAGTCTAAGCTGATTGAGGCAATGACAATTAGGTATGTTATCTCCTTGCATAATTTCAATAATAAAAATATGGATAAACAGCTAAAGTATGCATGACATTGTTCACCGATTGGTTCTTGGGGTCTTTTGTAATGTACTTTTTAGTTTACCAGTTCTCCAATAAAAAAAGCAATATTGTGCCTACAACTAATTGCTTCATAAACAATGGATTGTTTGCTAGTATTATTGTCAATTATTGTAGTATATCCTAAATTATGTCTGTTCCCTGCAGAGATAGCCTGGAAATACCAAGAACAGAACATGAATTAGAGAATGATGGATTGGTGGTAGCAATAGTGGAAGGCATCCCGGCTGACACTGTTTACACCGAGTGCAGGTCACCGGCCACTGAGAGGAGCAGCTCTTGTTGCCGGACAATGGCCCTAACAGTAAGTTCTGTTCACAATGGCGAGTTGATTGTTGCACGTCCTACAGCTCATATTCTGTTCATTTAAGTGAGAGGACAATTAGAGACGCTAATTTGATCTCTAAAATGAAATGGGAGTGAGCAAAATTGACCTCTATGACATTTATGATAAAACCGTCCTAGAAAAATGAGTCAAATTGGTTATAGGTAGTTTGGAAATAGATGTGTGGGTCACAAGACTGGGAACATTTGGCCAAGTATGACTAGGGAACCCATGCACTGCTACTTTCACCGGCCTCAGGATGATAGAAAACGTAGAAAAGTTGAATTGTTATTTTGTTGGATCCGTGTAATGATTCCTCCTTATAATGTTTTGTTCTTTCATGGCAGTTTACTGTACTTTTGCTATTGAGACACCTCTTTGATACACTTACTGGTGGAACAGAAGATTATCCATTTACACTTTTCACCGTAAGTAGTAGTACCTTCACCTCTTTATAAGCCCCAAAAAGAACCTATACTTCTCAATCAAGTAGCATCAGGCTTTAAGGATCGCTGTTTCGACTAAAATTTCCTTTTTTGAATCTATCAGATTCTTATCCTGAGGACTAGTGGAATACTTCTTCCACTGTACATAGTGTTTCGGGCAGTTTCAGCTCTTCAAACTATTGGTCGGCAGCAATATCATTACCAGGTAAGGAGTATGCCATAACTTGCATTCCCTTAACATCGTATGGTGACATGTGGGAATCAACTTCTAGAGTTGGATGTTCAGTTGAGCACCTGCTGTCTAAATTCTAACAAGAAATGATTTATCAGGATTCTCTAGAGAGTGATGATGATGAAGATGGAACAATGTCCAGTGAAGATGATGCGGACCGGCACTTAGTATGAGCAGTGCACAGCATTAACAACTTAGTTGCCATTGTTTAGATTTATCTCGTCGATATTTCTGCCCATTTTTTGTGATCACCAAAGAAATGAATTGACTTTTTTTACATAAAACTTGAAGTTTTAATAAACCTTATAAGTCGATGCCCACTTACTAACAAATCTTATCAACGTTCAATTCAAAAGAAGTTAAAAACTAGAGCGGGCATTAGTTTCGCAAACTCTTCAATTTGACTACAATTACTTGTAAGATTTTGTCACAGTTATTTGTAACTGTATCTGTCGGTTATTAGATATAAAGTAACTGTATCAGCAACTATTAATTTTTCTGTACTAAACGAAGACAGAAAATAAATACAAAATTAAACAGATCAACACTAAAAATTTGATAACGCGGATCAACACACCTTATCTACGTTTGCAGGGCCCTTATTTAATTTAATATTTTATCGAAATATAATAAATTTACTCAAGATTTTATTGAAACGATACTATTTAACCTTTGACATTATCTTTTAACCTCACTTTTCGTGAAAGAATTTCATATCCAATAGTACGATTATTTCGTACTAACCTCAATAGAGGATTTTCTCAATCAATTTTTTAACAAAAGAACAATAAATGAATAACTAAAGTGGTTAGAATAATAAAGAACGAAAACTAAATACACTTGAGATAGGAAGGAACGACTTCCCGATAAATTTAGCTCCCAAGTTTCAATCTACGTTAGAGAATTAAAGAAGATATCAATCTAATTTACATAAACACCAACACGAAGTTACAGTTGCATTGATGACACGCACACCACATGCAGCCAATCAAACACGCACACCACATACAGCCAATCAAACACGATTCAGCCAAGAAGTTGTGCATATCCAACCAAAAACAATTCAACAAAGAAATCACACAAAGCCAATGAATAATAATACAACCAAGAAATCACGCATACCCAATCTACCACTGCCCTTGAATGTTCTACACTCCACTATAACGTGATTTACTCAAGCACCTGTGTTCAACATACACCAAGACTGCACATACACCGAGTCCAGAGGAGGATCATGCACATATGGAGTCGCACATGTTCAAACTCCCACTATCTCATAATATTTCCACCCTTCAATTTTGCCTATACACCTTAAATCAACCACAACAAGACACAGCCCAAACAAAAACCCTCGGCCACACCTCTGAAAATTCCAACGGTAAACCTTGACTCTCACCCACGTAATACACCACAATCGTGATGTATACACACTCCCACTTAAGATAGAGTTCTATCATACTTAAACCATTATCCCAAAAATCCAACAAGCTTATCTTCTTCACATATACCACTTAAAATAGACTTTTATCACAAATGAACAATTATCCAAAAATCCAACAAGCCAGTCCTGCCTAATTTAAATTCAATCAATTTGGATGCGAATTTTGAACTCATCAATATTATCTTAGATATCCAATTATCAAAAAATGTTAAAACCAAATAATAAGATATATACCATATATCTTAACAATCTCTCCCTTTTTGGCATTGTTTGTCACATAGTCAAAACTCCTCCTAAAGGAGATAATTGGACATATAATCGTCAATTGCACAAATCCATTCTCCCCTTAGACAAAAAGATGCCAAAAAGTACTACGAATAGTCACACATATACTTTAAAATCTCCTCCTGAATGGAACATTCACCATAAACAATCTAACGTCTCCTCCTTGGGACAAAAAATTTCAAAACTAAGAATGTCTTCTACACAATCAATCTCAGCGAATAAAGAAACATAAAAATCAGTAGTAGGTTCAGTGAAAGAATTATAAGCACGCTAAGATGACAATTTATCACCAGTCAATGCACATGCCAACATATCATCACTTGCTTCAATTCCATCTTTATAAGACTGATCAAATTCATAAACCCAAGCAAATAAAGATGAGCGTTGCCAATGTAGTTGTAACATCTCGTTCTCATACTAAAGGTTAGAACCCTAAAATTTAGGTACCTTTGAGCTCAAAGAGTGATTAAGAAAATATATTTCATGCTCATGCATATATAGCATATTCAATACATATGAATAGTGAATTTTTTCACATGAAAATGACTATACATGCATTTATGACATTTCCCAGTATAATTGTTAATAAATGTGATTGTTATTGAAAATGTGGTTTGTTTGTATGGAAAACTGAGTTGGAGAGGGTCATTGTTGATTTAGAATTTTTGAAGAATTTTAGAAAAAAATTTCTGAAAATTCGGGATAATTTCTGGACTAGGAAAAATGCCAAGTGGCAATATAATTGTTAAATTATAGTAGAAATTATTGTCTAATGGCAATGGAAATTTTTCTAAATGACTTTAGGAATTAGTAACAAATGCCATTGAAAATTTGGGAGAAAATTAGAGTAGAAATTGAATTTTATTTGGAAAGAAACCAATTGAGTGCCTTAAAAATGAGACATGTGGCAAGTGACAAGTGTCACTTGCCTAACCATGTCTTAAACCATGTTTTTTATTCATAAAACCCCCTCCCTTTTAGTAGTCTTCCACGATGCTTTTCCAATTAAAGGGCCAAGTGAGTTTTTCTTCATATTTTACTCTCCTCCTTCGTTAATTGCTCCCTCCTTCTCATCCATTTTCATTTTCTTCATTCTCTTCTAACCTCACCAACATTTCACCTTGTTCCCATCTATCAATTGCCACTTCCATCTTGTTGTTTCTTTATTGTTACCTCCTTCAAGATGATGTACAAGTGATGCTTGGGAGCTAGGGCTAGTGTTGCTTTTGAAGTATTTGAAGTGAAACCAAGTAAGTATGCTTTTAATGTTATGGGTATTGGTGAAATGAAACTAGAAGGATGAGAAATGTAGGATTGATAACTT
>JANZLC010000009.1:18629332-18659116 GCA_026413385.1 Erythroxylum gracilipes
TGCATAAGTCGACTTATCGCACTAGACCAGTCGACTTGTGGGTATCGTGACAAGATAAGTCGCCTTACATCACATACAAGTCGACTTATACTAACAATTTACTCAAGCACTTGTGTCCAATATACACCAAGGTTACACATACACCAAGTCCAGACGAGGAGTCATGCACATATGAAGTCGTACATGTCCAATCTCCCACCATCTTATAAAATTTTCTACCCTAGAACGTTATATGCCCATACACGTTAAATCAACCCACAACAAGACACAGACCAAACAAAAATCTTTGGCCATACCACTGAAAATTTCAGCAGTAAACCTTGACTTTCAGCCACGTAATACACCACAATTATGATGTATACACACTCTTACTTAAGATAGAGTTTTATCACACTTAAACCATTATTTCAAAAATCCAACAAGCTTATCTTCTTCATATATATCACTTAAAATAAACTTTTATCACAACTGAACCACTATCCAAAAATACAGCAAGCTAGTTGTGTCCAATTTAAATTCAATCAATTTGGATGCGAATTTTAAACTCACCCTGTAAGATCGGGCCATACTAAAGGCATTTTAACGGATCAGCTGGATGTAGGCCTGTATATGTCCACCGCTCACTAACCAGTAGCCGCCGTCATTTCACATCTCCGGCCAATTTCATTCAATAGCATCCGTTCAGTGCTCTTTGAATGTCTCATTCTCTAAGACGACGCGCCAGAATCTCCGTGTTGCTCAGTCACTTCTCGCTATTCCAACCGTACTACTACTATTGCGATGGCCAACTCTACGCTGCCTCGAAGCTTGTACAAAGAGAAGGACCGAACCGATGTCGCCAAGAGCAAGTGCGCGTTCCAGTATTTTCCTCACACCCCTCTTATCTTCAAGAACCATTGCCAGGAAACCGATCAACTGTTCTTCGTTTAACAAATTCGTTTTTGTCGCTTGGGAAAGTACAATTTTCTAGCTTGAGTGACGTAGATGCAGATTCTGATGGTGGAGTTAGTGATAATGGTGAGATTAATGAGTCCCCATGTGAAAAAGAAGTTGAAATTCTCGGCTCTAGTGTGGATCCTGAGGAGTTAGAGCGTGTATGCAAGGTGATCGATGAATTGTTTGCGTTTGATAGGAATATGGAGGCTGTCCTCGATGAGTGTGGGATCAATTTATCTCATGATTTGGTCATACAAGTATTGGAGAGGTTTCGTCACGCCAGAAAACCTGCTTTTAGGTTCTTCAATTGGGCTGCGCGGAAGCCTGGTTTTGTGCACAATTCGAGGACTTACAATTCGATGATGTGTCTACTAGGAAAGACGAAGCAGTTTGAGACTATGATGTCATTGTTGGAAGAGATGGGTGTTAAGGGACTTTTAACGATGGAAACATTTTCAATTGCAATGAGAGCCTTTGCTGAGTCCAAGGAGCGAAAGAAGGCTGTTGGGATTTTTGAGTTGATGAAGAGGTACAAGTATAAAGTTGGTGTTGAGACTTTTAATTCATTGCTCGATTGTCTTGGGAGGGCCAAGCTTGGGAAAGAAGCGCAAGTGCTTTTTAGAAAGTTTGAGGGTAGGTTTGAGCCCAATATAAGGACTTATACTGTGTTGCTTAGTGGATGGTGCAAGGTGAAGAATTTGATGGAGGCTGGTAGAATTTGGAATGAGATGATTGATAAGGGTTTTAAGCCTGACGTTGTTGCTCATAACATTATGCTTGAAGGGTTGTTAAGGTGTAGAAAGAGGTCTGATGCAATCAAGTTGTTTGAAGTCATGAAAGCCAAGGGTCCATCCCCAGATCTTTGGAGCTTTACGATTTTGATTCGGTATCTGTGTAAGCAAAGAATGATGAAAGAGGCGATTGATTATTTTGACGAAATGGTTGATTATGGATGCGTGCCAGATGCTGCAGTTTACACATGCTTGATCACAGGGTTTGGTAACCAGAGGAGAATGGACATAGTTCACGAGTTACTGAAGGAGATGAAAGAAAAAGATTGCCCACCTGACGGGAGGACGTATAATGCCCTCATCAAGTTGATGGTTATTAGGAGAATGCCCGACGATGCAGTTATGATATTCAAGAGAATGATTCAGAGTGGGGTTGTACCAACGGTTCACACATACAACATGATTATGAAATCTTACTTTCAGACAAGAAACTGTGAAATGGCTTGTGAAGTTTGGAATGAGATGAGCAGGAAAGGGTGTTGTCCTGATGATAACTCCTACATTGTTTTGATTGGAGGGCTTATAAGTCATGGAAGAACAGAAGAGGCTTGTAAATACTTGGAGGAGATGATTGATAGAGGCATGAAAACACCTCAGCTTGACTACAACAAGTTTACTGCTGATTTCTCCGTTCCTGGGAAGCCCGATACTTTTGAGGAGCTGGCCCAAAAGATGCGACTTTCTGGCAAATTCGAGCTCTCCCATTTTTTTGCAAGGTGTGCTGAAGTTACAAGAAAGAGGGTCAACACAAGAATCCGGCCTTGGCCGAGCGCGTAACTTCTTGAAGATCAATTGTCTAATAGAGATCTAGGGGATACTGTGTTGATCAATATCCTTTCTCCCTATAGTTAAGTCTTGTACTGATTGTAATATATTACTCTGAGGACTGCCATTGGTTGTCTTGTTAATCTTTTGTAAAGTTTGTGTTTCTGATAAAATTATTCATTTTGGACGTATATCCCAGGATCCGATCTTCAGCAGTCATGGAATAGAAATTCCTTGTAAGTGTTGTGTTTCTCTTGGTATGGTGAAAACTACCTAGAATCTAGAGCAGTTCAAATTGAAAAGGAACCAATCTACATGTAATGTGTTGCGTTTCTATTTCTCCTCCCGACTCAATATGCAGTCGCCTCATCAAAGAATATCCAGGCATTACTCGCAGGCAGTAGTCCACTGATATTCCCATTGCCAGAAAATGTTGAATTTACAGTAGAGCAAGAGCTACTATAAAATCTTGATTAGCACTGAAAAGATGGTATTTCCGTTCGATTCACAAGCATCTAATTGTTTTTGAGTGCTTAGTTCTTATGTTCTTTCAGTTTACTGTTATTTTGCAGGTTTGAATAGTAGTTTGCATTTAGTTATTGTAGCTTCAACTTGCAGGGTTTCACTTCTAGGATTACTCTGAATTTTCATTCCTATGCACAAAAATATAGGAAGAAGTTATCTACAGTAGGATTATATTTATATTGATTTTCCATAGCATTAGTATACTTCTTTGGGGAGATAATAAAAGACCAGAAGAAATTCGATTATGTGATTTCATGTCCTAGATAAAAAGTATGGCAAATCCGAATTAAACACTGAAAAAATACGAAAATTTTGCAAAAAGTGCAGCATCCAAGATATTATGCAAATATGCAATGAAAATAATAAAGGAAACCCAAAATTGATTCATTTAAACACTAAAGATGTTCGTGAATCCATTTCAGTGCCAACCTAAAATTATAACAAGAACTTCTAGACTTTAATGAACCATGACAGCACAAGTAGTGTCAAGAAAACATATCTAGCCTAAGCCACAAGAGTGCTTGCAGTTGTGGATTCGCTGCAAAAAGAAGAGGATAAAAAAGATCAGAATAAATGGATATGAACTAAACAGATGATAAGTGCAAAAAGAAACATAAAACAGACGACTACAAGATTTAAAAACACAGGAAAAAGACTAATTCATAGAACACCAGTCTGCAAGCAATATATCAAGTTAATCTAATCGGGGAGTATAATACATGTTTCCAGCATGGAGTACTAACACCATTAACTGTCAAGAAAGCCTAAGTTAACATAGCATATCACTGGTGCTTTCCATAGTTTGACAACAAGGTTATATAATCAAAGAAATGAACCTCCAACCATTCAAAGCTATGTCTATCAATTAAAAATTAAAACCTAATGCAAAAAGTTCAGAAATTTCAAATCATCATCCTGCAGATATTTCATACTTAATAGGAGGAATAGTTTGGATGAGAAAGATGCTCAAAATGGGACCCATAATTCTAAGATAAAGCACATCAATGAATATATGCCCTCAAACCTGAATATATTCCAACTAATAAGGAGGAAGCATGTATTTATAAGTACAGATAAGGGGCTCAATATTCTCTGGAGAAGCCGACTACAGGACCATCATTTTGGGGGTCTTCATAGACATCATGACTAATGTTATCTCAACTAGTCCTGCACATAATACAATGGGAACAATCTAGACAATATTAGCCATGATTACTATGAGAACCACCAAAATGATGGTCCACTAACTTTTTCCTTCTCTGAATATGCATTGAAGTAATGATCAATGACTTGCATAATAGCATAGTAATAGGACTTACTATTTCCAGACAGGTGGAAGTTTCTTTGTTTTCTTGTAGTAGCGAGCGAGTCTGTGAATCCTGCTCTCCACAAGGATCAAACGGAACTTAGAATCCTTATCTTTCCTGTTCCTCTCCAAATGCTTTCTAATTGCAACAGCCTTTTTGATAAGATGGTACAAATCATCCGGAATTTCAGGTGCCAAGCCTAATCAATCAGATTATAACAATATAATCAAACAAATTTACTGATACAAACTTTTTTTTTTAACCATGTAATTTTGGTCAAAATACACTTGAACAAATGCTGAAACAGGATACACTTTAACTTTATTCTAATAATTAAGGATAATTCAAGATTTCTACAACAAGATGACCTAAGATTTCCTTGGCACTAATTAGACACTCCAACTAAAACACCGTTCATAGAATTTGAAAGGAAACATCAAGACCAAAAAATACATCTCTCTTCCTCTCCACTCGTTCTATCATGGCACATTCACAGATCAAGGATAAATATACAGATTGAGAAAAAATATAGACAAATTACCATTGGCCTTAAGGATGCGAAGGATCTTGCTACCAGTAACGCTTCTGACCTGAGCAATACCGTGAGAGTCACGAAGAATGACACCAATCTGAGATGGAGTTAGACCCTTCTTTGCAAACTTGCATATGTTATCCTCCACCTAATACAAAATACAACCAAAAAAAATCAAACATCCCTCCTCCACAATTTATAGAACTGGTCCTACTGCATAATCTCATTCATACAGTCCCCAATTCACAATGTTCATGTGCACTGTTTCATCAACAAGCGACCAAATCAATATAAGTCCTAACACTTCGCTATTGCCACTAACATCTCCATGGAAACAACTCGATAGAAAACGATAGATAAAAACAAAGAAATCAACAGGATAGGAATTAAAATCTTACATCTTGAGAAGAGATCTTAAGCCAACTTGGAGGAGTCCTCTTATAAGGCAGAGCTGAAGCAGAAATACCCTTACTGCATTAAAACCCACCGCACGTCACATAAACCATCACAATTCGTAATGCTTATTGTCCAGAGAACAAAATACAGAGAAAGCGATTACCCTCTACTATGCATACGACCCATGTTTGCAAGAATAAACCTGTATCTCTCTTATTGTTGCCTATTTAGCTTCTTCTGCAACGAGCACCATACCCCGGACTTATAAGCGATTGCACTTTATAGGGTTTTATGACGGACTATACTGGGCGGGCGTTGTCTGTTTTACGTTTTGGATGTTTGGGTCAGACAATCCAATATTGCCGGCCCATAATAATTATTTTGGGTCCAAATTATGATTTGTGGATCCAACTTCAGGAATAGGAACAGCTTGAGGTATTGCTCTTCTAATCCAACGTTATTAAAAGGTTGGCTTTGATATGAAACTTTTCATTTTAAACATTGATTAATACTTGGTGAATTAATCATTTGACCATTCTGCATATAGTTTTGACCTAAAACCTAATGATAAACCCTATTTTCTTTCACTGATGTGTTTTCTGATTTTGTTATATCAGATGCCTACAGTGAAGGGATTTGAAGCAACAAGAGAGGAGGAGGAGGAGGAGGTTTATGCCTTCTTTATGCGTTAATGAGTTACGACTTGTTGATCCTCAAACGTGTTATGATCGATTCTAAATCGGAGAAATCAGTAAAACATAAAGCAAGAGCTATTCTTAAAGACAATAGACATGGAGATATTGACATTAAGCCAAATGCATTATTAGCATGATCTTTAATTTGCAGGATAACACTAACTATTGTACATCAGGCTGTAGATACATGTTGAAATTTTCGATTGAGAAGGAAGGTTTATGTTCTGAGTGAACTAAGAGCTTTAGCTCCAAGCCAACATTGAATACCATTCTTCCTTTCTAATGAGCAATGACCTGCTTCGGAATATTAGTTCTGTTAGCACAAGCACAAGAAGAATGTGACGCCAGAAATCTCATCGAAACCAAATTTGATATGCTTCATAAAGAACTGGAATCATACATTAGAGTTCATCCTTTTGATGTGAATACAACTACGCGACTGAACCAAGATAGAAAATCAGAAATTCATCTAGCACAAGATGTTCCACAATATCAGAAGTTATCCAGATCGCTAGAAGCAGACGAATTAAGCTTCCCATGCAAAAGTAAAAACCCTAACAAATCAGGTAAGTTTGGTTTTCTTCCATTTAACTTGAGACTTGTCGGAGATTTCATCGTCATTGTCTTCTGAGGAACTCTCTACCAGATCTTCATCGGGCACATGGATTGGCACATTATGCTTCGTGATGAATTCCTTCAGAATGCCCATGCTTTCCTCTTTCATTGAAGCCAACTGCTCTGAGATAAGATCACCCTTCACTGCATTTACAGAATACACCTCTGAGCCGAGTTTAAGCACCGCTTTAACGCGAGGAATTCCCTCCTGAGATTGAGCTTCCATTTCCACCTACAGAATATATTCAATGAATTCAAAATATTTCATCAGTTGAAGAAAAATGAAACAGATAAGAACCTGCAAGTGAATCAGATTCTCTACCCACAAAATTTGCAGAGGCAAAACACAGTTACAAGAAGGGAATTGATACAGTATTTAAGCATCCGGCACCAAAAAGAACAAGAAGCTGAACGGTGAGCTACACATACACATAAAACCAAAGGAAAAAAAACAATTGAAAGCTTAACAGATAGTACGTGTAGCAAATTATTCTGACAGATGCATCGTACTAGCCTAGTTCCACGAGACGTCGGAACGGTTAGATGGAAAATAGAAGAGAGACAGAGAGATATAGAGAAGCAAACCTTGGGAGCAAATCGACGATTAGGTCGGCGGCTGTGTCGGTTTCCAAGGACCTAAGTTAGTATTTTCGCTTCAGACTGGTACTCCAAGAAAGGTCACAACTCACAGAGATTTATTCAGTCTCTGGTCTTTTATTTGTACCTCAGCATTTTATACCGTCAAGTCCAATTTCACGTTCACAGTAATCTTAAATCTTAATACGACTTTTTGTTATACATATAACACCGATCCTTACTTGTGTTCGTTGCTTAACATCGTTGACTTGGTATGTTTTGGGAAAAAATAGATTAGATTCAACTAAAAGTCAGCCTAGTAAGGGATTACTGTTTACATATAATTTACTTGTGATTGTAGTTTATGGTCATTTTTTTACACAGGACTCAACCTTAATTGACCGTACATCAGATTACATCATTTTTGAAGCCGCCTAAATCTTATCGAGCTCAAGCTCAAGCCGTGTTCAAACCTAAGGGATATTTGATCAATTTTAGTAATAATCAGCACCTCCCTACCAGAATTCTGATCAAGATCTTAAGGGATGATGGTTTTTCTTTTCTTATTCTTTCTGATAAAAACCACAACTATCTTTGATTGTTCCTGCAACTTGCAAATTGCACGAGCGGCATGAATCATTGAACAAATTGGGGAGAGTTTCAGCAACACAAATATTATCCATCTGTTATACACAAGTTCAGGCTGAAATGTGGAATCATTTGCAATGAACTAAATAGTATAACCAACTATAAATAAGATTCTAAGTTGACAAACAAAACGAACAAAATTGGGTTCGACTTCTATCTCATGGATCAAAAGTGACTTGAACATGAAGATTAGGAGAAGTGTATGCCAGCCTTATTGAACCGGGACAGTAGGTACAAGAATTCTCCTTGAGTGAGTTTAGAAGACCTCTTCTCGTGAAAATCTCCATCAGTCAACACTGCTAAAACCTTTGCTTTGAATTCAGACACTTCGCCATTTGTATCTCCATCTTCCAACTCCATCTCATCATCTGTTCCATCCTCATCCATGTCCATATCATCCTTGGGATCTCCAAGTCCCAATATGTCCATCTCAGAGGAACTGCTTTGAGAGGCCTGAAGTGCCTGCAGGGTCTTGTAGTTCTTTTCTAGTAAAGAAAGAACATTTTTCATCCTGAAAATAGAACCAAGAGTCTTGTTTTTCCGAATGAAACAAATGCGGATGAATCCATCCCATTCCTTGGGGTTCACTTGGGGCCGTGGTTTCCTGGGTTCAATTCTAACAACAGAAGAATCCACCTTGGGTGGTGGCCGGAAATTGTTCTTCCCAACTTTGAGAAGGTGGAACACTCTAGCATAGAGTTGAGTATTCACCGAAAGCCGACAATATAGAGTATCACCCGGCTGGGCCACAAGTCTCATTGCAAATTCTCTCTGGAACATTATGATGGCACACCTGAATGAGGGTTGGTGATTCAGCAACTTGAACGTGAGAGGAGAAGAGATTTGATAGGGAATGTTCGCCACACATATATCGAAATAGGGCAAATCAGTCTTCAGCACATCACCTTGGATCACCTGAAACATCAATTTCATTCCGTTCACAGCGCAAACAATTCTAAACCATATAACATCTTAAAATAAAGATTAAAAAATATAGGAGGATTGATTTTGCATGCTTGCAGTATACATGAAAAAGAAACAATCTCGCTGAAAGCTTGTTCAGTATGGTGAATACCCAATTTGTTCTTAAATGACTACGAAATTGAAATTCATCGTCATAAATCACAGGCTCTAACTCCACTCCGTCAAACAAAATCCGAATTAATTACGAAAACCTAAAAAAGATCATACCTTCAGGCGATTAGAGAAAGGGGTACCCTGGAAACGACGTTGAAGCTCAAGAACCATACGAGGGTCGAGCTCCACAGCAATAACCATTTTACCAGCTTCCAAAAGCTTTTTGGTTAGATTTCCCGTACCGGGACCGATTTCGAGAATCACATCGGTGCTTTTGATGCCTGATTTCTGGACAATAGTGTCCACAAGTAATGGGTTCTTGAGGATGTGTTGCCCTTTCGATTTGTGAAAAGATATACCTCCTTGGTAGTGGTTTGATGGTCTTGGCTTCTCTTTCTTTATTTTGCCGCCGGCCATGGGTTTTCGGCGAATACAAGGATGTGGGATCTACTAGGTTTAAGGAGGAGAAGATTTTGTAACGCAGTGTATTTATGAAACCGATTGATTGATAATCTCATAAGACGGACATGTAAAGCCTCATCAGATAAGCCCACGTAATCAAAGCTCTACGCCCATTACAGTGCCATTTTAACTAAATAATGATTAAAAAAATTCACTCTTGATGGATTCAATTGTGCAAATGTTGAAATTTTTTATTTTTAATTTAGTTTTTTTGATTTATTTTAATAACTTTTTTAATTAAAATTTTATTTGTTAGTTAATTGGTCAATATTTGTAAATTAATAAATTCTTATAAATCAAAATAAATCAATTATTTTGATTGAACAATCTCTTTTTTAATTAAACTTCAAGTTATTCAATAGGTAAAGACAATCTCTTTCAATCATATTTTAAATTCTTTCATTTTATTTAATTTTTAATCAATTTTATAACAGTTTAATATCAATTAAATTTGACTTACTTTCTAATTCCGTTTTTAAAACATTGCTAAAAAGTCTAACTCGGCTTAACAGCAACTAATTAAACATGATTAACCAATCAAGCTGTGGTTCAAATTTGATAAATCTTTTTAGGTTCAATTAATCTGAAAAATCCTATTCATAATGAACAGACCAATTTGAGATTATTCAAACTGATAAGACTTGGGCAAAATTACACTATTGAAATCTCATTACTTGAACAATGTATGTATGCTTTGACTCTCAAAAGTTGATTGCTTTATCAATTCATGGCTAATCATATCACAAAAGATATATCATTACAAGAACTATTCTTTTTCATTTTTCCTGGATACCCTTACATCAATTCAATTTCAGCATATCTGTGCTATTCTGATCAAAAAAAGAAAAGAAAGACTAAAAACCCATGCTTTCATCTGGCATCTCATCCCTACTGTATCGAGTGTTCCATTTACAAAAGAATTGACAGATGAAAAATGTAAGGTGAGAAAAAAACATTATCAGAATCAAGCTATGATAGACCTTTCTCCAACTTTGACAACTTTTTTGTGAACCAATCCTTCAGGCGTCTCAGCTTGTTTGATAGCTCAGCATTTCTCAAAAAATAATATTGAGCATTTTCCATCATAACATCCACGTCATGCTTTACTGCTTCCAAGCTCCTGTAATAGTTGTTCTCTAACCTCGAATTTATAACTTCAGGATACAGAGGAACTGGGAACCTGCCAGAATCCAAGAGAATCTAAGGTCAATGCATCCTCGCATCTTCTCCAGTAAATTCAATCCCATAACCTTAGACAATATGCATATGCTACTAGGTTGTCGGTTGTCCCACTGGGGTGCAAAGGGTAGTTTACCTGTTGAAGAAATCCAACTTCTTCGAAGCCTCGTTTAGTTTCTGGATCCCATACTTATCCTGTGATATTTTGAAGTAAAGATAGTCAAAACAAGATTAGTTCTTTCATAATTGATCCAAGTTAACACTTGTGATCAACTGAAATTTTTTAGATATAAGTTTAGAGTTAAGATGACACAAAAGACAAGCTAGTCCAATTTCTACTCACTTCCTGCTCTAATCTTTCAATACTAGTCAATAGCTTCTCTCTGATATGAAAATCAATATGGGGGTGCTCCCATGCACTGTCAGGATCATGCAGTTCCCAAGGGCTGTGTAGATGGTCTTCAGGGGGATCAGTACTGTATTGAATAAGATATTTCTCCCAAGGGCTGTCACGAAACTTGTCTGATTTTGCTTGTAAGGAAACAATTTTACCTTCCCACCAACTACCGTCTTCCCCATTTGCATTCCTCCACCACACCAGGCATTCATCACCCTTTGTCCAGTTTCTACTCATAGCAGCATCATACCGTGTTTTCTCAACAACAAAATCAGGAAAATCAATCAGTTCAGGAAGTGTCAGATCAAATGCATTACGATATGCACCGGATGAAGGATCTGTAAATCTAAGCCTGATTTTACAACAGCTATCACCAGAACCAGCAACAGTGGCATAGCAAAGATTTTCCACCTTGCAAATTTCAACTGCATTAAGGTATCCCTTAAACACACTCCAAGGGCCTTCCTCTCGTGAGCCTCTCGACTTTATATACTCTTGGTGGCCCTGAAAAAAAATGATAAATAGATTGATAATATCAAACAACAATTACTTGGAATTAAGTTCAACATTTTCTCCTAAGGATAATATTTCAATATATCTTTCTCATCTACCACATGTATGCGTTGGATTAGTCGTAATTAGAATAATTGAAGTTGCATTCATATAAGGAAAACCAGAAAGAAAAAGATGTGAAACCTGTCTCAGATATACAACTTCATCACCTAGCTGAGGGATATAACGATAACCTTCCTCATGCTTTGACAGCATCAACCAGGATAATTTTCTTAGTGGTTGATTTACTTTGCTTGCTATCGAACCCCACATGTCATTATCATAATAACTAACTCTCCTGTTTCTAGAAGACCTTGGTCTCACGGTTGCTTTTGAACTTGATGTCCTTTCTTCTGAGAGGACCTTATTACTAGAATTATTGATCATCTCTGGCAATGCATGGCCTGCTCTCAACCTAAAGTTATAGGTTGACGAATTTGTTTCCCAGGAAGCTGGTTTCATCTCTGCAATGTGAATTGAATCAGTTGCAACTTCAGATAAGCCACTTCCTGAATTGTGATGATTAGCTTCATTTGAAGGATAGTTCTTACCACCATCAAACCCATTCAAGTCATCCTTCAGTTTCATTGACATGTCTCTTTTATGCACATCATCACTGTAGGGGTCATCCATTTGTCTGGAAAGGTTCAGTTCAGCTGAACTTTTTCTGTCAGCCAACAGTCCTTTTGTTTTTATTCGTAACTTTGTGGATTTGGTTGGAGGGATCTCTTTCGCTTTCTCTGCCAATTTCACGTCAGCAACTTCACTTACTTCCAGTGAATCCCCATTTTTGCTGTTATCAGATCCATATCTATCATTATGTCCCTCATTGTGGGTGGCACCAGAACAGGCTGCTGACGTACCACGTTTCAATTGGAGGCTACTAAATGATGAAGATTCTTGTATCCTGCTGAAACAGCCAAGCTCCTCAAGTCTTGCAGTATTTTGATTGTGTAATACATCTTCTTGAATCTGAGTATGATCCCTGCAAGAAAAGAAATTAATATTTACCAATATTTTAGTATAAATAATCCTACTTAGCTCTCAGGTCTAACGTACCCACTAACATAATACATGCTTCCCCACTGAGCACCAGACGCTGCATCTTCACCAACATATGTGTCATTTGGTGATAAGCTTCCTAATACGGAATGCTTCAAAGTGTGGTTGTTAACCTCTTGCCCTTCAATTTGGTTTCCTTCTCTAGCAAAATACTCTCCATGGTCTTCAAGCTTTTCCTGACTGCTGTTATCAATTATATTCTGGTCTCTGGAGAGCACCAAACCATATCTAGTGCTGGTAGATGACTCTGGATTATTTGAATGCATGTCAACTCCAGCTTCATGATTGACTGTGGAAGGTGAAGCTAGAAAAACGGGCTTATTTTCAACATTGAGCCTTCTGTCAACTGGAGACACAGGTTTCTTAGAATCACGTAATGAAAGTTTCAAGACTAGTTTTTTCCTATCTCCAGGAATTGTTTGGCCTTCACGGAGTTTGTCAGGTTGAGGCTTTGTTTTTCTGTCCGCCTCAAAGGGTATATGTTTATCCTGCTTTCTACCTTCCATATGTGCATTCTTTTGGAATCTATCAGAGCTACTGCTCTCAATGTATGAATCTTGCATATCAGACTCACTGTTGGAGGTATCATTTTCCAAGTCATCATCAGAATCACTACCTGTAGATGTTCCGTTAAGTCTTGAGAATGAGTTTATGGCATTGCGTGCTGCAAGCCGCTGAGGTCTTGATGACTCTACTTTGGAAGACTTCTTTTTAGATATTTTCCGGTCACTTTTTATCTTCTTTGCTCCACTACTCCTGGATATTGAGCCATTGCATTCATCCAAATTTCTCTTCTTGACCCTCCTTCCAGAAGAAGTCATCAACTCAACCTGAAAAGTCATAATTTAGTTGGCCCATAGGAAAAATTGGAATGGAGTGACAGCTAAAACACCACTTACTTCAGTCTTGTGTTTTCTTCTTCGTGACCTGCGAAGGCCATCATTTTGACTATCTTCATTGTCACTGTCATTGGTACTACAATCAGGATCACTGGGAGATTTGTCAGACAAACCACCCTGCTCACCTTCACTGGTGGAGTCATCTGCACCATTATATTCTGAGTCAGTGTCATCAGTCATGACATCATTTTCTGGTTCCCAGTAAATGGCATCCATAAAATCAGGTAGCGGCTCTATTATTCTGTCCAAATCTTCCAAAGGAGGCATTTGGTAATCCTGGCCAAAAAATATATCTGGACCAATGGCAAAATTGATGGACAAAGGATGCCACTCAAGACCCAAAGCACCAAGTCGTCGTTTTTGGAACATGGTCTGATAAGGTTCTGGATACGGAATCATACCTGGAAGTTCCATTAAAGAAAAATAATGATGTCTATTTAATCCAGGAACCTCCCATATAGTTTTATGTACATGCCGGTCAGGGTAATAACGTACTTGAATCACAAAGGGGATCTTGAATACTTCTCCGATGAGGAGCAAGTTGAGTTTCCTGCATCAAAAATAAGCTCATCACAAGATTTTTTATAGCAAACTGTAGGTAATCAAAACCAAAATAAACAAGTTTACACTTTTAATAATTTAACACGTAACTCATGATACAAAAATGTTTATCCACCAAAAAAAATTCTTTCTGATATAAATTAATTCAAAATTACAGGAAAATTAGTATCTCCTAAGGAATTAAGATACATGAATAGAAGGTTCTATGCAATTCAAATGGAGCACTTTGGTTTATGCCACCCAAAAGCAGATTCACCAAAAGATTTCATAGCCAAGGAACATACCTGATCAAGGACATTTCCAGCAGAATCTCGAACAAGGGGCCGATAATCTCCAAGGAAAAACTACAGAGAAATAAATCACAAGACATCAAAGCACAAACGAATTATATTCTGGAAAAAACAAAGCAGGACGAGGAACTGGAATCAAAATTTCCTATACCTGATCATATTTGGCATCCTTTTGAGACTCACCCTGGCCTGTGTTTAGCAAGTATATCTGGCCAACATCATCAGAAAGCACAATTGATGTCCCATCCCTGTTCAACAGAAACTAATGTCACATCACCAGGATAAATTTTGAGCCAAGGTGTGAAAAAATTCCCAGGATTTAGCCAAAAGAAAACTAGTTCAAATTGCATCTACTTTGACTGTGGCATAAGAAAAATGAATAATCAGGAACAATAACACTTAATTAAAACCTCAATGCAAAACAAGTAGACATGTAAACTGCTGATCTAATTAATAAGAATGAAAATAAAAATTTTGATGATGGTCTAGAATGTAGTTCACTTACGGAGAAAACTTCCCATCAACCAACTTGAAACGTCCAATTTCATAGGTCCGAATAGGAATTCCCTCCCATATCTATGACACAGCAGACAAGAGTTGAACAACAGGCTCTGACTTGAAAGTAACAAAATATGAACATAAAGAATATGCAAACATAGAAACATACATCCCAAACAATTGTTTTTCCATCATATCCAGCACTCATAGCGATCCTTGGGTTGAAAGGATGAACATCTAAAACATAGGACTGCCAGAATTCAATGATAGATAATCAGTCATTGAGGCAAATCTGAAGATGCAAAAGGATTAAAAAAAAGATTTGAATGCAAAATGACAACTAGGAATAAGAGAAAGAACATAAATAGCACGATTCTGAAGAAAAATTACCAAGCTGAATTACAAAAAACATAAAAATTTATCAACCTCAAATTCAGCTAAAGCAACATGAAGTTGAGAACAGGCAGAAGAAAATGAAATTTGTTGAAACAGTTACAAAAGCAATTCAGATGAGAAGGAAAAACTGATAGGTATCTTCTTGATGTCGTAGATATTATAACCTTAACATTATTAAGGACTCAAAGAGAGCCAGAACATAAAGGATGACATGTCCAAGCATAAAGAGGAAAGATAAAATCCTTGATCACCTGAATCATCATAAGTTCAGGCCAAGCACATAAAAGAAAAAGCACCATAATGAGGGCCATAATCAATTTTCTACTCACAGATTCAGAATGACCTTTCAAGGAATGTACTAAGCTGCCATCAACGGCATTCCAAACACATATTCTGCAATCTGCATATATGAGGGCCTTTAAATAAAATACAGACAAAAATCAAGCACAGAGGACTCAACAAATCAACATTTAGCAAAACAGAGCATTATCTGCAGGTCATGCATTAGTAAGTTTAATAGCTTCAATCGACTGGTAGGAGGTTGAGACTGCAATAAGATTGTTAGGCTGATCTCCCATCCATCTACTGCATCATTTGGGTTAAGATATGTAAGCCTAAGTTGTTTGCTTAAATGCTCTTTTCACTTCAGCCTAAAGGAAATTTCCATGGACCTCAACATCAAGATGTGCCTCAAAAGAATGGACAAATTTTGTGTTTAAATAATTCCCTAAGACTAGAGAGCAAAAAACATGCACAGGATAATTAACTAAAGAAGATCATCAACGAGACAACTCTAGTTTGATATGGATATATATTACACAAATTTCTTAACTGCTATAATAATTACCAAAATTAATTCAAAGTCGGTACAGAGATATAGGGGAGCCAATGCACTATACTAAATATTAATAATTACCCATTATAGCTGCAAGTACAAAGCGATTATCCAGGCTCCACACTATCATATTAACACCCCGAGGTGTTGGCAGAATTCTCTGGCGTGGGCCTCCTCGAGGTGGCTGTGGAGGCAATGGAGGTGGTGGAACTTTCAGATGATATGCCTTTGTCCAACGGCCAGATTTCCCCTAAGACAATACCAAGATATTCAGAAAAAAAAACGTGCAACATTATGCGTCATGATGCAATTCCAACTTTTCAGGCTGATGATGCAAAAGAAATTCTGAAAATATCTAAAGAAAGATGCTCAATAGAATTGCACAGTCAAAAATTTTGGTGGGTACTGATCAGAAGGAACTCACATGGAATCTGCGTGATCTTGGAATCCATATAATTGCACTACCATCTCGAGAACAAGTGACTATGTTATCATGACAGAACCTAACAACATCAGATAAGGCCATAAGTGCATGATACTTATGACAACAAGAAGTAATAGGTAGTTCATATGTCCAGAAAAAGAGACTAGATAAAAGTGGAATCAACAGTAATCATATTGCCGCTAAAAAAGAAAATGCTTGCAGACCATGAATTTTTGAATTTTGGAAAGTTGTCCTCTTTCGAGACATCAGATATTGAAGATCTTGAAGCCACAGCACAGCCACTGCAGAAGCAGAACAGTTCATGTGAAATTGTACACAGATGATTAAACTATTAACAAAAACTGACTAACCTGAATTGAACATAATTGACATCGTTCTCATGACCAGCCAATACATCCAACTCATGAATTGGTTGGTCAGCCTCCTCAGTGTTAGATTTACAAGCACTCCAGACCTGCAATATTCCATTTCCAAAAAATACAGAATGATTTGCGTGTAATGTAGAACTAAAAGATACACCACAAAAGTTGGATTCAGACTTTGCATCCAAACACACCCTTGCATAAGTGTCCGAGCTACCAGTCACAAAAACAGTCCCATTCGCATTATAAGCACAACATAATATCTGATTGCTTGGTGGCCCACCACTTGATGAGGATCCATTATTGGATGCAGCATGGCCCTTAACTGCAAAAAAAAAAAAAAAAAGAAAGAACCAATTAGTGGTCAAACAACTACGTAATTGGCCATTTAATTCTCAAAAAAAAAAAAACCCATGTAATTGGCCATGCTAGAATGGGAATTTGTCGAACCAGAAGAGGCATCTAAAGGTTTTGGCACATAAATCCGAGGACTACTTTGGGAGGATCTAGCATCCCAGATTCGGCAAGTTCCATCATCAGATGACCTAAAAGAGTAGGGATTAAAGAAAGTCAGGATTGTCTTCCCCAGGTTGAGCATTACTGAACCAGACATTTATTGCAAATTTTTTAGAGAACTGCTCTGTGCCACACAAAAACATGAAACAAATATATGAAACCGACATATTACATCAAGCTTCATTGAACTCAAAGCTTTCAGTTTAACAATGATAGCAAGAGAATCAACCAAGTATACGTTGAAATAAAACAGTGAAATTGAGACTCACGATAAAAGCTGGTAAACAGAGCCTGGCCTGGGGCTAAATGCAATGGTAGTGACGGCTCCAGTGTGCCCCTGCAAGACTGAAATTGGCATCCCATCTGGCAGGCGCCACTACAATAGACCAAAGAACTATTTAGTCCTTAATGACGACCAATTAAACACACTTAACATCAAGGTTTGGAAATCTTACAACTCGAATAACAAAATCATTTGAAGCAGATGCCACTAGCGCATTATTTGAGCTTACAGCCAAGTCAGTTATGTCACCCTTCAGTGCATAGTCACACAAGGTCAAACAGATTGATTTTGCAAAAAGATAAGTATAAGAAATATGATCAAAAAATTTTAAAAGATTTTGCTAAAATAGTTATTAGCGTCACAGTTTAAGTATACAATCAAAACTAACTTCATGTCCTCGGCAACTGGCCAAGCAAAATGCAGTCTCCATCAACCAAATCTTGACAAGACGATCATCTGAACCAGTAACAACATATCTGCCTGAACGGTCAAATATAGCTGTAGAAATCAAGCAATAAGAATATCAGATTAACTGCTATGATGGTTTGATGGCAATGGGGAGGCACGATTAGCATATTTTTTCAAAAGTTAACACTTCAGTACTTATAGATTCTTTACCGTTCAAAATTTATGTCTTACTACATAGCTAATTACATCAGTGTTGCAACTTGAACTGAAAAAGAAAATAATACGGTAAAGTTTTGTAAAATATCTACTGATATCTTCGCCAATGTTTTTCAGTTGATTATAATCTTTTAAATCGTTAAACAACATATGCCAGTCATGCAAAAACATTAAGCAGTAATTAATGCAATTGAATCCAAGGGGCATGCTCTCTTAAAACCTTGATCAGCAACTTCAACTGAACCAGGAAGGAATATACTCAAAAAGAGAAAATATGAATACAAAGTTGGAGGAGAAAACACACCACAATACACAGCATTACGGTGGCCCCTTAACTTTTTCAAATTTTGCATCTTTTGCACCATGGTTGATGGCTTAGCAATGGCATAGCATGCAGCACGAATGGAAGGAGCACGATGGTGCTTTGTGAAACCCCCTCCTATTTCCCTCAAATTCAGGCCATGTACCTGATCAGCTAGTATGTGGGGCCAACGCAGATGCACTGGCAAATGCTTAACTTGTTTATGCATAGTTTTGTCGTCTGTAAAAAAAGGAGAGGAAAAATGTGGGAAGAAGACCAAAATCCTAACTAAGAGCACAGAATCACTATTCAAATCCAAAAGAGAAATGATATGAGGAAAGAAAACTCAGAAAGGCCATGATAGCTGAATAGTAGTTGATAATATCAGCAATGGAGAAATGGAAGCTATCCTAGCAAGAAACAGAAACATTTTCAAAGAACTTGTGGGAAAAGAGAACTCTACAGCAGCTATCCTACTAAGAGAAAAGGCAGCCTTGCCAAGAAATCTAGCAAGGTCAGTGCTTGAAAAACCATTTTTGATGAAAGATCAGCAGGTAGAGATCTAAATGTACATAAGCCAGGCCAAAGCACATAAATTGTGCATTTAAGAAAAATTTGAAGTATACATCGGAAATCAAGAAAGTTCCTAGTGAATTAACGATTAAAAGCCACACTGAAATTAACAAATTCTTGACCATACGTCTTAGTTGTTAAATATAGTACTTAATAATTATCCTAGTAGAAAAGGCAACCAACAGTCATAATCCCTTATAGCAGGGTCTTTGAAATTCTCGAGATAGTATAGCACAAGAAGATTTTCAATGAAGTAGCTAACCTCAGGCTTATACCTCAAAGCATCAAAAGTTGCAGTCTCACCATACTTAAAAAGGGTAATTCAAGTTTAACCGAACGTAGGCAAGATTTTCAAGGAGGAAATAGTGACATGATTACAATAAAAAATGTTGAGTGCATTTTATGAAAAGTGCACATAGGCCGACTACATTCTGTATGTGATTATAATAAGATATCAATACCGTCAGAGAAATGAAAAGGATCCAGATCCCAACAATGTAGGGACATCACCTAGGCCTACTGCATTCTGTACGTGATTATAATAAGATATCAATACCGTCAAGAAGTGAAAAGGATCCAGATCCCAACAATGTAGGAACATCAGCTGCATTTGGAAGAGCTTGGATCTTTCCGCCTATAGGAGAGGCAATATGCAGGAGAAGTTGCTTTAGAAGCTTTATCAAATGATCTTTCTCAATATGGGGATACCTGATAAGCAAGCAATTAGAAGGTATGTTATTACACAAGAGACACGCTGCCTGAAATTAAGGCTTCTCTTAAAATGTGAGGCAGCAGAAAGGTCATTTTGATAATGATTGTCAATAACATTAACAAACCTTGCCCTTAACACGGTCTCCACTTTTAAATTATTGACTGCCAAATATTGTTTGTCATGGTTTATTTACTCTGTTATTGCTTAATTTCTTAACACAAAAATGTAGCACCTATTTATGTGTATGAAACCCAATGGAAACCAGTTGATACACAATCCGATACATTTTAGGAAAGGAATTTTAAACTAATTTGCCGAATGTGTACAAAAGAAGGGAACTATCTAAGGATAGCACACAAAGAGTTACCTAAAAAGGAAAAAGAAAGATGTGTGTGTATGACACCAGCAAAGGTGAAATTCAATGTGGAACAATGGACACGTGCCAGGCTATAGTTTATGCCCATTTATAAGGAGAAGGAAAGAAGGTATTAACAATAATTTTCCTCTTCGCTCTGAACTATATGGCGTAAAATGTAATATAAAGTAATAGATTCATAAGCCACTAAACCATACCTGCCCAACAGTGTATCATAATTTAAAGGAAGAGACAATCCATTATTGCCATCTGTTCCATTATGTGCGCCTGTTCTTGAAAACCAAGCATGATATCTTCTTGGTAGAAGTTCATGTTCCAAAAGCTCATTCATGAATTGCCCAAAGGTCCTTTGGCATGGCCCAGAAGACAAAAAATGTAAAATCAAAAAATATACTTCTTTAAGATCTACATCTATATCTGTCTTAACAGTATGGTTAGTAGCTCTCTGTTGTTCTTCAAATTGTGACTTCACCAAAGCCTTATTTGGGTGATTGAGAGGTGCTTTATTACTGCAAGCTGTACCACTAGAAGATGCACACTTCCAAATTTCCATACTTTCATAAGAACCTGAAAAGCCAAGAACCACATCTTTTAAATGCACATAGTGTACACAGAGAGACAAACTCCGAGAAAACATAATTGTTGAAAGCAAGCATCTTTGGTGATCCACCATTTTGAAAAATGTTCCAATAACTGTGCATGATTTCTTAAACTTTGATCTCATTCATGATTTCTCTACATTCCTTTTGGTATAACGATCATCAGAGCAACCATTAGAAGAAAAATTGGAATCTTATACGTAATTTTCCATCACATCTGTAGTTCTTTCTATCTAAATCAAGCGTTACATCAAGACTAATAAATAGCATTTCAAGGATTACTTTGAATGGGATTAAAAGGGAAGGTAATACATCTTAGAAAATACATCTTAGAAACAATCTGCAAGATCTTATTATTCAACAAAAAGCAGTAAGGAGGAAGTTCAGGACAGTCCAGATTCTATTCGATTCCATTTCTCTGACCACATTGACTCTTTATATGACTCTTTATATTGTTCTGGAGTAGAGCTATTAGCCAATATCTGCCCTATTAAAATCAATCCCCTAAAGGACAAATTAGGGCAATACCAGAAGTCATTTCAATCAACTTTGAAAATTGATAAAACAGTGCCGTATCGCTCTGTCACATACTGATTAGAGCATTTCTGTGAAGCAAGAGTCCACATACGAGAAAATTAATCAAGAGTGAAACTAATGCCAAGTCAATAACAGAGTGGTCAAATAGTGCACTTCCGAATGCACGCTGGTCCTCCACATCTCCAGTTCGATACTCACAAGGACACTTTAAAAAATTCAACATTGACAGCAGGTATCCAGCTAGGCTGTTTATAAACATACCATAACTAAACACCCTACAAGACCATATTCCCACATGGTAAATTGAGACTTCAACCCCATAAGAGGTTGTTGACCCAAAAGAAAAGAGATATAAACTAACTCAACTCCCTCTAGCAAAACATTCCACAATCACCATACTTAGCAACATTACAGCAAAGCATTCAGGAAAAGCTAACAACATGATCAAAACTAAAGTTCAATAGATATAAGCAAAGATTAAAAAAAAAACAAAATTAAACAGCTTAACAAGTCAAAACCAACATTGAATCTCGAAGCTAACGGATTAATTCAAGCATAATAAAAAACAAAGCTAAAATTAGAGAACCCCATAATGCTATTAGTCCTGACATACCCAAATGGCAATAAGACAGTGCATTCATAAACTTGCAAATTAACAAAAACTAGTAAGATCCAACTAAACATACATGCAAGGGCATACAAAATCAATAAATAGATAAAAAGGAACAGAACAAAGATCAATTTGTACCTCAAGATAAGGTCCAGTTTCCAAGTCAAGTATAGAGCTTGCGGCGTTAAAGAGACGATTAGGGACTGAAATAAAAATGAATATCTGAAATTAGATTAAAAAGAAAAAAAAAGTTCTCGCCTTCAGTTGCTACATGTCGAAACCAGAAGGAACCGACTCGCGGAGAGCAAAGGAAGGGAGGAGAGAAGTAGATTACTATCCGTGATTATTTTTTATGTTCGTTTTATGCCGTTGGTGTTCCTGTACATACGTAGTGAGAAGAGAAGTACGGAACAGAACAGAATAGGGAAGGAAAATGAAAGAGGAGGGATATAGGAAAAAAAAAACAAAAAATTAGCTAAAAAGGAAAGCCAGTCGCCACATTATTAAGCTGATGCGAATTGGTCATTAAACAGCGAATTCGATCTACAGTGCACGCAGACCCTATTTTGAAATGACTTAAATACCCACAATAGTTATGAATTTTCGTTCAATGCTGAAGGGTATTATAGTACTATGGCAGTAAATTTGGTGTTTTAAAATAACTTGATGCTTGCATAGTAAGCTAAGTAGTAACAATATTCACAAAAATGAAATGATTAATCTCATAAAAGAGCCATCATTTTATCTAAGCTCCCTAAAATTAAACATAAAATCTTTTTGTCAATCTTAACTTTCCCATTCAAACAGACTAATAATTCTTCTTCTTTTTCCATCTTAAATTTTTAAGAAATTCGTTGTAGCCTATATCAACTTTAAACCTGTAATTTATTTAGTAATTTATAATTTTTTAGAAATTTATTGTATTTTATATTGAAAAAATTCAAAGTGAAAATTTAAGTTTTAATAAATAATTTAGCAAAACGGATACAGAAAATAGTTAATCGATAAAATATAAATCCAGCCACCAACGCCTTTTTGAAGGGGAAGAAAAGCTACACCGATCAAACATCTTCACCCGGAGAATAACAATATTAGTTCATCGCTCATGAATCCTACTCCTAGTCCACCAATTCCCACATTTGTAGGAAGAGAAATCCTAGATACTAATTTACAGCATCAAAGCAGGCAACATAGAATCAGGCATCGATAAATCGAATATCAAAGGTGTGAGGATGTATCTGCCACACATTCAAGGCTGCATACTCCTCCAAGCATTCTTTCAACTGAGCTTCACTATACCCCTGTTTGTTATTAAGCAACCAATCAATCACCAAAGTCCCATAACTTGGAAAGTCAGTACCAAATTCAAGTTCAGAAACTGTCTTACCTTTCTAGAAATCCAGTTTAGTGCATGAGCATAGCTCAGATCCATGGAGTTGGCCCTTGCAGCTTCATCCCGCAGGATTGAATAGATGTGAGAAATAGCATCCAGACCAGATTTCTGACGTTCATCGGAATATAAAGAAAATTTTGACATCTGCATTAACCTTAGTGCTTCATCCACATCACTTTGGCCCACTGTTTCTGAGAATCGGAGTCTTGCTAAAGCCTGCCAAGATAGAAAAAATAAACCACTACAATAACCTAACTGAAAACGCCATATATGCAGATATATAATACGGGAATTACTATTTTCTATTACTCCGACAAACTTGTGTGCCACCTATTGTCATGAAATAAATCCAAGTTAAAAAGGAAAAGGTAAATAAAAGACATACAGCTGATATGCGGAGGATGCTGAGCAGAGTTCTAACAGTCGTGTAGGAATGAGGAGCATTTGATTTAGCTTCTTCTTGTCGAATGCTCGAGTATGCTGTAGCTATATATTCCTCTAGCTCCCTCGGAACATAAGGCGACAATCGTCTTGCAGCAGAAATATATGCTCTAGCATTTAAGATGGAGAATCAACGTTAAGCCCTTTACCTCAACAATCAACATTCAAGCAGAGTTAGAACTTTTTTCAGATTAGTCATATATTCTTGTTCTCAAATTTGAGAGAAAAAGAAAGGGTTTCCCAGCAGCAAATGAAAACATTTTTGGGATATAAGAATATGTCGTCCACCAACTCTACACAGAGAGCTTCAGTGTTGTGAACCATTGTTTAGTTTATTACCAACAAGAAGTCCTTTATGAAATAGTGCAGGCATCAAATCCACAGAAGTAAGAGAGCATGGAAAATTAAATACTTGGCTATGAGATAATTACCGAAGAATAGATGGTTCGAGTGGGGTGAAGCCGAGAGGAGGAGGTTCTTTATTCTGGTGGACATACACAACGTGTTTAGCCATGTCAAGATCACTCTCCATATCTGCTCGATCAAGGATCAACCACAGAAGATCAAATCTTGACAGAAGAGCAGGAGGTAGGTTAATATTTTCGGCTGGAGTTCTCCGGAGATCATATCTCCCCCTGCAACACAAATTGCATAACCCACGTCAGGATATAGGTTTGAGGTGTCTAGACTGACTTCGACATGCAAAGAGAATGATAAAAGAAGGGGAAAGAAATGAAAAAGAAGCTAACAAATTGAACGATATCAAGTGCAAAGCAGTTTTTACCAAGCTGGATTAGCAGCAGCTAGAATAGCAGTTCTAGCATTCAAAGATGTAGTGATCCCAGCCTTGGCAATGCTGACTGTCTGCTGCTCCATAACTTCATGGATTGCTGTACGATCTGATTCATCCATCTTATCAAACTCATCAATAGCACATATTCCCATATCAGCTAATACCTGCAACAAATAATAACTTTCTTTACTTAAGCACCTAAAAATTTGAGCAAATAATCAGTTGAAAAGGTCTATATATCTTAGTGACTGCCAGTAGAATTAGCTGTACAGTTCTCACCTGCAACTTACTATTGATCCATGAACGCAAACTCATAAACTTAAACCAATCAAAGACAAGAAAGAGGACAAAGAGAATAAAAAGGCTAAATCATTCAGTTTGAGTGAATAACATAAATTTGGTTCACAAAGATTCAATAACAGTATGCCCAATTTCTTGAGATCCCACATTTTTAAGTAGAACACGCTGAATTTTAAACAGTTTACATTATGAAGTATTTGTCATACCAAAGCTCCCCCCTCAAGGACCATTTCATTTGTAACTGGATCTTTCTGAACAGCAGCGGTTAGACCAACTCCACTGCTTCCTCTACCAGTTGTATAAACACCCCTGGGTGCTACATTAATTATGTGTTTCAGAAGCTGACTTTTGGCAACTCCAGGATCACCCATCAAACATATATGTAAATCTCCTCTAATCTGCAATTCGTTTGAAGTTAGTATAGATGTTTAAGTCTTAAACATAAGGCAATCCTTGAAGTAATTATTTAAAAATTCGTTTATCCTTACTCATAGAAGGAAAAGAACAAAAAGCAATTCCACCTTTCTATAATGAAGAGTTTATAACTTTAAATAACTAATCACAGAACTGGAAATATATCTCCCTCCATCATCCCTACATTTTGTTCGTAACTCCGTTCTTGTGAAACATACAACAGAAGAGAGATCTCAATAAAGTCATTAACTTCAATCATTAAGGTTGGTTTTAAGTTTATCAGTCAAGAAACGTTCTACAGTAACAAGTAGAATTATTAATTTACCTTCATTCCATCCTTCAGTTTCCGATGAGGTGCGCCCACTAGTAAGAGTAGTAACGCTTTCTTAATATCTTCATGTCCATAAATTTCTGGAGCTAATGATTGTGCCAACTTGTTATAAATATCACCATCCTCAGCCAGAGATGCAATCTGCTCTTCCTCGTCACCTTTGAGTTCATACCTACAATACAACACAATTTATTACTTATGACAGTGCTTGTCTCCACACTTTCTCTTTGTAATTACAGGCTTCAATGTTGTCACAGAGAACTAATTTTCTGTGTTCGGTACTTAGAAGAGGAAGTGGAAGTGTTAGTTTGCAATTGCAAATATCTTCGTAAATAAATTGGCTGTCAAGAAACAACAAGTGGCTTACTCTTCATATTTTTTCTTGAAATGAGTTACAGACATTGCTTCCATATATGTATCAGCAACCAAACCAGCACGCAAAGCTCTGAAACCAGTATAAGGAATAGGAAGAAAGATCCCTGATAATTCGACGATGTCACCTGGAGCCACCTAACAACATTGATAAACAGCCATGCATGAATGAAAGGTTCTGGTAGCAGATAGGATAAGGATACAATTGTTGGTTTATGTTCAATCCGCTGCGTTAATTTTCCTTCAACAATTATATGAAGTCTACTTGAAATTATGTGACTCAAAACGTAATGAAGCAGAAAATCAAATAATGTGAAGAATTTTGCTTTTCCTGTGTCTTAAAATGTAATACAATCATCCCAGAAGTCCTGGTTCAG
This sequence comes from Erythroxylum gracilipes, assembly GCA_026413385.1. Taxonomy (NCBI): domain Eukaryota; kingdom Viridiplantae; phylum Streptophyta; class Magnoliopsida; order Malpighiales; family Erythroxylaceae; genus Erythroxylum; species Erythroxylum gracilipes. The sequence continues at coordinate 18,655,686 of JANZLC010000009.1, forward strand.
CAACTATCAAAAAGCTTAAAAGAGTTACAATCATTCAGATCCGTATTTTTATGCAAAATCAAAATTACATGTTTCATGAATCACTACCTTTCTTGTGAGTTCTCCTCTAAAATGAACAGTCATTGACCGTGGAATATGTCCTTTTGGTACATGTTCTGCCAACTCTTGAATCTTAGCCTGTAAAATGAATCTCTTTCTAAATAATCTTGATAGAAAAGGCTGTATATATGCCTTAGCATGTTCAACATGAACAAAAAATTGGCAGGCACCTCCTGAAACTTCAAAAACTTTGATGCCCTCAGTTGCAGAATAAGGTTTCCCTTTCTTTTATTGATATCACAGCGTTTAGACGGGCACTCAAACAAGGGCATGAAGTTTCGTGCAGTTACTTCCTGAGACATACAATTGATGATCAGTTTATCAAAAAAGTAGAAAGTTGAAAAATGATCAGAAGGAACATTTATTTATGACATGCTAACAGATGGCTGATAATGACATTCACAAATCGTTCAGTAGCTCATACTCATTACCTGGTATATTTCAAAGCCGCAATCTTCACATGTATACACAGCTACCTGCATCAGTGGCTTAACATCTGAACAACGGGTTATAATACCAGAAATCCTTACAAGCTGACCAATGTTTGAAGCCTTAACTTCTCTAATAGTGAATGGCCGTCCCTTTGACGGTGCCCTGATATAGACTTGGCTGAAGCCAGAAAGTTAGAGGTAAGTATGATTCAAGTGGACGGAAATCACATATAGAGCTTGGGAACATGTAAATTGAGTAACTACTACTGTGTAAACCTTGTTAATAACCACAAAAATCATATTCCTGCATCATTAATATCCTAGAAATTCAAGAAATGCATATCATTTATCAGTGAATATAACCACTCGCAGCTAATTAAGTTCTCTTCTGATATCTCCAAATTCCATGGGAAACAACAGCCTTAAATTTCAAATTTAAGCATCCCGTTGATATAGGAACACAAACAAGCTAAAATCGATAAAGCTTACTAGTAACGCTTAATTTCAGGAGGCATGTGCTGGTGCGGATCAGAACCATCAGCATTCTCTGTCGGGTCCTCAGTTCTCTGAGTCATCAATATGTCATGATCATCATCAGGAAATGCCTCCGTAGGCTCCGGCATCAATTCATCAATCGCAGCAGAAAAAACCCCAATATATCTTCGAGTGTTCTCAGTAACCCGTACCAAAAACTCTTCATCCAAATCCTTATACTAGAGCAAAACAAGTAACGACTATTACAATCTCCAAAATTCAGAAAACAGTAGGAGCAAGGCACATAGAACTGTACATTGATAAGGTCTTGGAGATCTATCTGGATTGCACGGATCTTATGATTCGCGACATCTTGCTGGAGACAAAAGAACAAAATATGATTAATTCAATCGAAACATGAAGAGAGCGTAGCCTCTATTGTTGTGAATTCAAAAATGTCTTGAACTCGTTACTGTCAAGAGTACAGTGGGAACTCACGAGAATGTTCATGTATTTGGCTTCGCCATCAGCATTCGCGAAGTTCGATAGAAAATCCTTTGCAAGGGCTGCGACAAAGATTAAAAGAATAAACGGAAAAAAGAGTAAACAAAAGAAGAGCATGTTGGCTGATCCAGAAGATCGTATTGATATTCAGAGATATAGAGAACGACAAAGTACCTCTTTCTGTGTCCAGATCTAAAGTTTTCATGGCTGAGTGAAAAATGAAATGCGAGAGAGAATGAAGACTCAAGTAGCTGAGGAGGGGGACGGAGATTTGGCGGCAAAATCAGAGAGGGAATTAGGGCAAGGACTGTTTAGGCGGGAAAATAACGGGCGTAAAGGGTAGTGATACCATGCGCATTGGCTTCTTTCCAATTTCATTAGGCTTGGTTCAAGGCCCTACTCACTCAGTACTCACTCTTCAGAAAACGGAAAAATAACAAGGTGTGGTTGCTGGGATTCGGGCCCAGGTCTCTACGGCCACAACGTAGAATTCTAACCACTAAACTACAGCCACTTCGCCTTTGTCCTTTCAAAGATTATCAAAATGATGCAATATTCCATTTCAAATCAAGAGTTAGAAGACAGGGCTTAGAAAGCTTTTTTTCTTTTCTTTTTCATATTTCCCTTCGTTGTTGGCGAGTTTTTGTTTAGTTGCTTCTAATTACATAGGTCATATCTTTTCAATAAAGTCAAAGTCAACTAATTTAATACACAAGGTTCGTTTTGCATCTAAAGAAGTTGCCGCTGTAATTTGAACCTATAACTTTATCATCACAAAAAAGTAACTTTACTAGTTACTCTAAGGTTTACTCTCAAGTCATATCTTATCCGCGTTTTCATTAATTATGTGAATTTATTCTTCTTTTTGCATAAATTATATGTAATATATATTATAGTTTTGTTGTTCTTAAAAGAGCTAATTGATTTGAATTTTGTGGAAGGATGATATTTTGGCTAGACTCAATCAAAAATTAATTGATAAAATTTAAACTGAACTTCAATTAAATTCAAATAATTCATATTAGTTAATTAAAATAATATTATTTTGAAAGGAAAAAAATAAAGCCAAACCCTACTTTTGTAAGAATGTTAGTGTGGATGCCCCTTCCTTGTGTTATGAATAACCCATCTCAGGACACATTCCTAATTATAACTGGGGTGAGAGGTAGGGAATAGATGCAAGATTCTACTCCAAATTGCTTTGATATAGCTGCACAGAACAAATGCATGTTCACTGCCCTTTATAGCCAAGCTACATAATGAGCATGAAGCATCAATCGTACCCCTTCATTGACTTTTGGTTTGAAGCCTATTCTTAATGGCGAGCCATGTTATAAAAGAGGCCTTGGGACATGTACTGTGTTTTCATAGTAAGTTATACCAAGGAACATATGGGGAATTAGCAACGAAAAGTTTGTAGCAAGACTAGTTAATAAACATACCATTCGGGTTTAGAACCCATAAGTTATAATCTTCAGAACCAGTGTTTGAGAGGCTCGAAAAGTAGTCCACGAGAGAATGAAAACCTCGAAAATTTTCTTGTCACGACCCATTAACAATTAAGGATGAAACCTTTATGCCAAGAGCTATTATGGTTCTAAGGTTTAGGAAGTCAGGAGAGCGAATGAGGGGGCTGTTAACCAACCAGTTGTCGTACCAAATCCAGGCTTTCTCACCATCGCCTATTTTGTGCTTAAGATATGGGTAGATGATATCTCGTAGCTTCATCGTCTGTTTAAGTATCTAAAAACCCTTCTGAGAATAATCAACCTGCCAAAAGTTAGAGTGCTTCATATAATATTTGAAGTGAATCACACTTTAGTAAACTGATAATCAACACAAGAAAGGGGGGTTTGAATTGTGTTATCTTTTCGTTAAACCCTTCTTAACAAAATTTCGTTTATTCAGAAGTTAATCACGTAG
>JANZLC010000009.1:18663926-18675251 GCA_026413385.1 Erythroxylum gracilipes
GGTTGGGGGGGATAATGGAGTGTTGTATGTTCCTTCCACTATTATTACTTGTTTCCAGCTCTTTTTAAGATCCGAGGATGAGGGACCCTTTTTTGGTAGCTTGGAAACAACAATGGTATAAGAGGGTAATAAGAGTAACTCATAGTAAGAGTTTGCACAAAAGGCAGGAGGTTCAGGAGAAGGAATAACTGACAGACAAGGGAGAGGAATGCAATGCAAAGACAGGGAGAAGATTTTAAAAAGTGGTTACCAACAGAGGGGAAAAAACAGTCAAGGCAGACTACTAGGAAAAATAGAAATCCCTTAGCAGCTAAAGAGGGGTTCAGAGAGAGAATAAAGGATTTTTGGAAAGGAGAGGAGAGACAACAATTGTTTGTAAAGATGATGAAGCAAGTGTTTGTGTCTTGAAAGGAAGAAGAAGAAGAAAGGAAAGAGCTAGGCAAAAGATTGAAAACGTGTTTAGACCTGGCAAGGGATTGTGGCTTGCAGGGAAAATGAAAAGGAAAACTAGAGATCAGAGGGGTTGGAGGCTGGGGGAAGAGAGACGGATTAACAAATCCCATCTTTTGAAAATGGAGAAAGGTGGGGAAGAAGGAGCTGGAGTAGAGCAAAGCTAAGGATCATAAGCAAATCCATACCTCGAATCTCAGGTGAGTAGGGAATCAGTACAATGTTACATGCATGAAACAAGAGTCAAATTTTCTGTTTGATTTAATTTAATAATCTTTATTGTTAAAAATCGATCAGTTTATTAATTAAGCAGTCAATTTTCATAAATTAGTCAGTTTTTATAAACAAAAATAAATCACTTATTTTTTATTTAACAGTCTCATTTTTCAATTAAACTTTTAATTTTTCAATTAATAAGGATAATCTTCTTCAATTATTTTTAAATTATTTAATTTGATTCAATCTTTAACCGATTTTATGACGGTTGAATATCAATTGAATCTTTTAAACTTTAAACTTCTTGTCTTACCAGTTTAACTTCCTATTCAATTTTTAAAACATTGAAAAATATTGACACGTTACCTTAATATTATTTAGGTGAATTTTCGATAACTGTTCTTAAGATCCGAGCATGAGGGACCCTTTTTTGGTAGCTTGGAAACAACCACGATATAAGAGGGTAATAAGGGAAACTCATAGTAAGAGTCTGCACAAAAGGCAAGAGGTTCAGGAGAAGGCATAGCTGACAGACAAGGGAGAGGAATGCAGTGCAAAGACAGGAAGAAGATTTCAAAAAGTGGTTACCAACAGAGAGAAAAAAAACAGCCAAGGCAGACTGCTAGGAAAAATAGAAATCCCATAGCAGCTAAAGAGGGGTTCAAAAAGAGAGAGTAAAGGATTTTTGAAAAGGAGAGGAGAGACAACAATTGTTTGTGAAGATGATGAAGTAAATGTTTGTGTCTTGAAAGGAAGAAGAAGAAGAAAGCAAAGAGCTAGGCAGAAGATTGAAAAAGTGTTTAGACCTGGCAAGGAATTGTGGCTTATAGGAAAAATGAAAAGGAAAACTAGAGATCAGAGGGGTTGGAGGCTGGGGGAAGAGAGACGGATTAACAAATCTCATCTTTTGAAAATGGAGAAAGGTGGGGAAGAAAGAGCAGGAGTAGAGCAAAGCTATGGATCATAAGCAAATCCATACCTCGAATCTCAGGTGAGTAGGGAATCAGTACAATGTTACATGCATGAAACATGAGTTGTGCACAAATTTTCTGTTTGATTTAATTTAATAATCTTTATTGTTAAAAATCGATCAGTTTATCAATTAAGCAGTCAATTTTCATAAATTAAATAATTTTTATAAACAAAAATAAATCGCTTATTTTTTATTTAACAGTCTCATTTTTCAATTAAACTTTTAATTTTTCAATGAATAAAGATAATCTTCTTCAATTATTTTTAAATTCTTTAATTTGATTCAATCTTTAACCGATTTTATGATGGTTAAATATAAATTGAATCTTTTAAATTTTAAACTTCTTGTCTTACCAGTTTAATTTCATATTCAATTTTTAAAACATTGATAAATATTGACATATTACCTTAATATTATTTAGGTGAATTTTCAATAACTAATCCTTTTACTTGTTATATTTTATTTTAAAACAAAATGTGTAAGTGTAAAATTTGGTAGATTTATATTTTATAAGTTAATGTTTCTATTAAAAAAGAAGGAAAAACAATTTATAATTATAAAGGGAATAACAGTAAATGATACTACATTAACGTGATATTTATCATACTTACAATAAATATAATGTAATAACAAATTAATTATACCACAGGTAGGATAAGGATGAGGTTGAAATTGAAGAGGGGCCTAAGCACCATTGTAGAATCATCTTATTAATTACAGAATTGATACACCGAACGTTGATAATCAAGACTCCCCTATGAATAATTCCTATAAAAGAATCCGCCGACAACAGGATCCTTAAAATTAAAAGGAGTTGGTAGCGTATCCTTATCCGAAACTAAACGTGGCGATACTCTATTGGCCATACTTACGTTGACATAATGACGCGTAAAATTTTTAGTCAAATTTAGAAACAATAAAGAAAAGAAAATCCCCCATTTTTCACCTATAAATGGCCTTATCCTCTTACATTGTAACATTCTTCGGTTTCAATATCCGATTAGTGTTTCGTGTCTTTGTAGCCTCCAGTGCCACTAAGCTAAGTCTTCCTTTGCCCTTTTGAGTTTCTAATCTTCCAATCATCTCTTTGCTTTCTCTGTTCAATTTGATGATAGCTCCGTAGCTTGATCTAGGGTTTCCGATCCGAGGTGCTGCTTTGTGTTTGTTTAGTTTTGATCTCAAGTATCTGTATTCGCGAGAATCAGGTTTTTTGTGACTGAAAAGCACCGATGTTTCTATGACGTACGCTATCCTTATACGTCGAATTCGAGTCCTCCACTCCTTCTCTGTTGTGTTTCTCTACTGGTTCTACGTCTTTTCATGAACTAAACGATCTCTATTGGTTCACATCTGCAAATTTTGATCCATAATCTAAGCTAATCCTAATCCGATTAAGTTAATCCCTACACGTTAATTTCTTTTTTCTTTTTGGTTGCTCTATCCTTGTGTTGACTGGGGAGGATAAAATGCAGAGGCAAGCAACTAGCTCCGCCTCAGATTCAGAGCCACGGTACGCGAACATCGATGAGAAGAAGAGAAAGAGGATGATCTCGAATCGCGAATCAGCGAAGCGATCCAGAGCGAGGAAGCAGAAACTGATGGAGGACTACGTGAAAGAAGCCGACCAATTGAAGAGCGAGAACAATCAATTGAAGGAGAACATCAACAAACGCTCTCAATTTTATGTGCAAGTGGAGTCGGACAACAATGTATTGAAGGCTCAGGCTATGGAGTTGACCGATCGACTTCGTTCCTTGAACTCGGTGCTCCGTCACTTCGAGGATTTCAGTGGCTATGCTTTGGACATTCCGGAGATACCTGATCCTTTACTCAAACCGTGGCAGCTTCCTTATCCGGTTCAACCCATTATGGCTTCAGCCGATATGTTGCAGTGAGCAAACGTAGTCGTATAATCTCTTTGTGACTCTAGGCAGTTATCCGTTGTTTGTCCGTAATGTCGGTTGGATTATTACTCCGTCCATGTATGTAACGTTAACATTCTTTAGTACGTTGAGTCTCAATATGTTCTCTTTCTGTGAATGATGATATCATCTGAGTCTCAATGTATCAGTGATATCTATGAATTGGTAAGCCAAAACTGTGGTTATGAGATGTTGGAATTGGCCCTCATGGGATAATAAGATTGATCCATTTTTCATACTTATCAAGTGCCTATAAGATGGCTAGTTAGAAATTGATTAACGATGAAATGGGAGAAATTGTGCATGAATTTGGAAGGCATGTATTAAACAAAAATGTTAATTCTAGGAATTTGTGACGAGATGTATTGGACGAACTTTTTAGCTGAACGAATGTGCAAGGGCATGCATGGGGGAAAACTTCTGCATCATTGTGGAAAGGCGTGTTCTGGGGACAAAATTTTCAGTTGTAATGACATGTACTGAACAAAATTTTCAGTTGATACGAACGAAGGTCTGAGTGGTGTAGTGTTAACGTTCTAAAAATTAGATTGAAAGTTAAATTAAGATAATACGTTTAATTAGTATTAGGTAATTAAAATTTTTAAAATATGATTAAAGAGATTATCGTTACTTTTAGAAGAAATTAAAATTTAATTGAAAAAGAGTTATTAAATAAAAATTTATTTTAATTTATAAAGATATTAATTTATAAAATTAATTGATTAATTAATAAATTGATTGAATTTTTAATAATAATAACTGCTAAATAAATTGAATTGAAAAGTTAAAACCAAATAAAAAAATCAAATGATTGAAGATTTTTATGGTTAAATTAAAAAATTAAATGATTCAAAATTTTTATTTTTTAATCGTTAATTAGCGTAATGTTTTGCAATCTCTAGATACTAGTTTTATAAGGAGGTCTAAGTTGGAGGCTGTCAAATTTTATTTTTTGACATTACGCGTCATGATATATGAGAAATGCATCCTTACATATCTGACTATAATATTATTAATGAAAAAATCTTTTAAAAAAGTTTGATGATATTTTAATCTATTTTTTATATTTTATGATATTCAAACTTATAACGAATGTAACAAAAATAAAAACTTTTAAATTCTTTAAAAAATTCCCCGCCTTAGTAGGAGTGGATCGGAGGGCTAGGTGGGGTAGAAATGGAATAAGATAAAAAGATTTCTCAGGAATGTTCCCCTGACTCAAGCATTTGGAATAAGATAAAATGATTTCCCATGAATGTTCCCAAAGTCAAGCATTTGGATAACGCAGATTAGAAATAATTGCAGGTTCAATGGTTTGACCGTTGTACATTCATCTATTGGATAACTCTGATTTTGCGTCTATGCTTCTGGAACCCTATCTTCCCCAGCCAAACCTTACTGTCACTTTGATTCAAATCTCATCCAATCCAATGCCTACGCGCAAGATATTCTTACGAAAGCAGAGACTATTTCGTGCGACGGTTCATTTTGTAATAGAAAGAGGGGCTTAAATTATGTTGCATTTAAACAATACTTGTAAATCAATCAAATTGTTCCTCCTCAACAATCTTTTGAAGTATTTAGAATTATAAATCAACTCATGAAATTCAAATTATTAACTTTAATTGTTAGAAATAAAAATAGTACTTTTTTCAAATTATATTACAGAAATTAAATCATTTGCGAAATTATATAATTTTACTTAGGAATTTGCTCCACTAAGTAAAATTAAATCATTTGCGAAAGTCAAATTAGTGCTTTTCATCTTCTTACATTTTTGGTAGTATATGAATCTTCTGTCATTTCCTATCTTCACTTAGATAACTTTAGATAGAACCTCAATAGTTAAAGTGAATTGATAAAGAGAAAGGGGGTCCCACTTAATTTCTTTAGTTAATTTGATTAACCTAATTGGGCATCCATTAATTAGAATAGAATACTAAAGGAAGTCTAGGTTATACAATAATGTATCCATTTTATAAACTTCAGGGGATAACCAAACTACTGTAGACATTATGAGTATCAAAAGCCTTATAAAGGTCAACCTTCAGCACAGAACTCTTAATGGGTCTTTGGGTTTCATAATACTTCATCAACTCTTCAATCATTAATATGTTATCGCTGGTATTTTAAAGCCCCTTGTGCTGTATTGATTTTTCCCATACGGGACTCTTTGAACCTCTAAGCTATCTCACCTTTGAGATGACATTGTTTGTTACGTTACAACAGTAAATTGGTCAGTAGTCATTCATAACACTAGGAAAAAAGCAAAAAAAATGTTTTGTTCATTTTCTTCAGCATTTTATCTCCGAAAAAGAATTCTTGTACAAATTTCGTCACTAACTCTCTCTCTAACTATTTAACAAAAAATTTTACACTAAATTTGGTTTAAAAGAGAATATTTCAATAATCTTTTTATACTAAATTTGGTGTTACTCCAACCACTACATCAAAATTTTATTTAATTAATTATTTATAAAAATTAAAATAAATTCATTATTCTTAATTAATATATATATATATTATATTAAATTAACATTATTTAACAAATATAATTAATATTATTGCAACAACAAATTAATAACATACATAAATATAATATTTTTATTGCACATTTAACCTCTAATTCTCTGAATTACCATATCGTTCCCACAAATATTTAATCAATACATTACGAAGTTCATAATGAGCTTCTTTATCTTTAATTTGATTATGTCTAGTAAGGAATTCTTGAAATATAATTGTATCGTCTCTATTAATATTAATTTCAGGGGCTAATATTTCGCTCTAATCTTATATGGCCGCTTGAGTATCACGTTCATCCTTAATAATCATATTGTGCATTATAATGCCTGTTGACATAATATCATGTGATATGGAATTTTTTCAAAAACGTGTCAATTCCTTGATAATTGCAAATCATGACTGGAAAACTCCAAATACACGCTCGACATCCTTCCTACTTGCTTCTTGCATCTTCATGAATAACTTCTTTTTTGGGCCTCAGGGATCATGAATGGTTTATACCAAGGTAAACTATTTTGGAAAAATACTATCAGCTAAATAATATCCAGTATCGTACACTTTTCTTCAAATAACATAAAAAGCAGAAGGTGATAAACCTTTGGCAAGTTTTGCGAACAAGTGAGATGCCTCTAACACATTAATGTCATTATTTGACCCTGGCAAACCAAAATGTGCATGTCATATCCATAAATCATAATTAGCTACAGCTTCAAGAATAATTGTTAGGAATCCACTACGTCTAATATATTGTCCTGCCCAAGCCATTGGACAATTTTGCCATGTCTAGTGCACCCAATCTAAACTCCCTAGCATCCCTGGAAAACCATGCTCTTCATTAATTTTAAGCAATCTTGCAAAGTCATTAGCATCTGGTGCTCTTAGATAAATCTATCCAAAGACCTCCACGATGGCTCGACAAAATCTTTTCGTACTTTCAATTGTAGTTGATTCTCCAATGTTAACGTATTCATCAGTTGAATCAGCTGATACACCATATGCCAACATTCAAAATGCTGATGTTACTTTTTATAAACTAGACAATCCTAATTTACCACATCCATATCTTCGTTACATAAAGTAGTCGTCATGACCTTCAACAACACCAACAAGTTGTAGGAATAAATTCTGACTCATTCAAAATAATCATCCCATAGTCTTTGATCTGCTGCAGCACGATCATAATAAATTACTCTGTGACCAGAGATTGAGCCTTTGTGCTTTGGCTAGTTCACTATATTATTCATATAGTAATCCATTGCAAGGTTGTTATTGGTGTATGAAGATAGTAACGTTTTATTTTGTGGTAATATTGCAGAAGTGAGATCCAATTCATCCTCCGATGATGAGGATGATATATGAGAAGTACTAGCATTAGTACTGATAGTCGTAGACAAATATGGTGAAGGGTTCAAAGAAGAATTTGCTAGTGATCCATTCCCTTATATAGTAAATAATTTAAGGCAAGATAAGGAATCTCTGTAAAAAAATCTAACTCTATCTCTTTCCAACCATTGAATTAGATTGCATTCATCTCAACCATTAATTAGTATTCTTATCCTATCCACACAATATCCAAGACAAGATAAGGAATCTTTACAAAAAATCTAACTCTATCTCTTCCCAGTCGTTGGATTTGATTACATTCATCTCAACTGTTTAATAGTATTCGTATCCTATCCACACAATATCCAAGACAAGATAAGGAATCTCTGCTAAAAAATCTAACTCTATCTCTTCCCAACCGTTGGATTAGATTGCATTCATCTCGACTGTCATTAGTATTCTTATCTTTTCCATAACATCTCTATAAATAGTTTATTTGTTCTACTAAACTAAAACCCTCGTTTCATATAAGACTCTTTGAAATCCTAAACTATAATACTCTTTCAAACCTATCTGAAAAATAGCAAGCTCAAATTTTGGTGTAAAGCCTTTAAATACCTCTTGAAGTGCATCATATTCAGTTAAAGAAGATCGAATCCTATACCATGTATATCTTAATGTTTCATAAGGCCCAGTCATTAGTAGAGATCAATCTATGTCTCAATTTTAGTCTCGTATCACAACTGAGTACTATCAAATGTTGCCAAATCATATCACCACTGTTCAACCTTCGAGATCTTTACAAGCTCGATGGCAAACTATAATGACAATTATTGAAAAATTCAGAGGATGTATTCGACAAATTGAAAACTTGAATCCAAGTGGTGCTTCTAAACAAGATATTGTAAGTACTTTATCTATTTGTTTTTTTCTTTATATGAATTAAAATACGTTTGATTTATATCCTAAAATCTAACTTAAGTTACATTGTTGTCTTACAGTTCGAGAAAGCAAAAGATTTACTCATTCAAGATCCAAATTTTCAAAAAGATTTCAAATTTGATCATGTATGGCCAATCCTAAAAAATATGGAGAAATATGCTGATACTAGCAAAGAGAAAGTGTGGGGTCATCGAAAACGATCTAAGTGCAATGAAATGTCACCATTCGAATCCCAAAAATCAGATAAGTCAATAGGATCATCACCATTGTGTATTGATTTAAATAATGATTTTGAAGTTGAAGATCCATTTATTAAAAGAAATGATGAAGTTGATCGTCCTATTAGGAGGAAGAAAGAAAAATGAAAAAGGAACAAAATGAGGAAATGAAAAAAAAAATTATGTCCGTGAATAAAGAAATAAAAGGAATGTTTCATGAAAGTCAATCTCTTCTCAAAAAAATTATGAACTTTAGTTATTACGAGCTTAAAATGAAGCCAAAAAATTAGAGCTACAACAAAGATGATAAGATAATAAAATTTTAAGCAAAGATCTGGATTTCACCAAAGATTCAATGATGCGTGGGGCTTTCAGAAATGAACAAATGAAAATTTATGCAAAAAGAGCTCAAGGAGAATCTCAAGGAGGAGTTGACTCATCTAGTGGCTTTAGCCAATATTTTGATTCTGGAGAAAATGGAGATACCAAACTTTTAATTATTTATGTTAAATTAATATTCTCAAGTGCTTTAGTTTTACTTTTAATTTGATTGTTATAATTTTAGTCTGATTGTAATCTCAAGTCTGATTGTAATTGTAATTTTTTTAAGTCTGGTTGTAATTTCAAATATTTTCGTTGAGTTTTAATTTTTTAAATCAATGTTGTGGTTTAAATTTATGCACCTTTTATTTCAAATTTACTTTTTATTCTTAACATATTTTTTTAATGAATTTATAACACTTATAAATAAGAATTAAAAATAAAATTAATATTATATTCAATATTAGTGTCACTTTAAATGCCTCAATGAGATCTTTGTAATGATATATTTTGTGTAAAGTAATATATATTTTAAATTTAATTACTTAGCAAATTATGTAAATAAATCAAATTGTGAAAAAAGACATAAAAAGAATATGTTAAAAAAATGGACAAAGTTATCTTCTTACAATTTTTGGTGTATGAATAGTAACACACTAAATTTGATGTATTACTATTTATTACACCATTTTGATGTTAGATTTTGGTATCTTTCTTGGTGTTTTGGTGTCTTGATTGGAGAAGGCCTAAAATAGCAACACAAACCCAAAAACCTAAGCCAATAAGAATCTTTTATTTTAAGACCAAATCGCACCTTCAAGGAATTCTCAATTTGGTGTTTTGGTGCCTTCCTTAAAGATGACCTAAAATAACAACACAAACCCAAAAACCTAGCCAATAAGAATCTTTTATTTTAAGATCAAATCACACCTTTAAGAAATTCTCTCCTCTTGCTTATCTCCTTTCCTTAAGACAACAAGACAATTCCCACATTAACGATGATGGCCATGTTAAGAACCATTAAAGATGTTAACATTAGCATAGTTGAGAAAAACAATTTAAATGACGATTATGATGCCACCTAAAGGACAATTTTGATTATAATAAGGGAAACACTATCTAGAATGAGAGCCATGATGGTGTTTAAAGCAATACGAATGGTGACATCAATGAAAATAATGACGCAGATCCAAGCTAGAAAAAACAAGTTGACTACTATTCCGTAACATCCCACAAAGAGAAGATGGAATCTTGAGACACCAATATCAAAATAATTATACTAACTCTTCAAGTTCTTCAATTTCTTGGCTTAAACGGGTTTGGAAGTATTATGGATACCGTACTGTTTCGGCCGGTACTGGCCGGTGACCGGAACGGTACGTATAGCCATCAGTATCGGCCAAAAATATTGACCCCGGTCAGTGGTTTTCGGCCGGTACCGCAGCACCGGTCGGTACCAACCGATACCATAAAAAATTAAAAACTAAGGATCTAAATGCAAAATTGAAAAATTTTAAACCTAAAAATCCCTAACCCCCGACTTTCATCGTCACCACGCGACCCCTCCTCTCCCTCTTCTCTCATATGTCGTCACTGTGTTGCGCTGCCTCCTCGTCGTCGTCGCCGGCAGCCTTTGCTCTTCTCATCGTCATCATCGCTCGACTCCTTCTCAAGCTCTTCTCACCGTCGCTATTAATGAGGTACTCTAGCAAAATACTATGAAGAAAACAAAGATTCTTCATAAAACTACACTGAAACACTATAGATCTTGGTTACAGATGAAGAGTTGAAGCAAAAGAGAAAGAAGAGTAGCAGAGACATGAAATGGGTGACTCTCGAAAGTTCCTAAGGAAGCTGTCTGTAGTCATTAACTCACACAAGCCACGTTTGTTCAGACACGCATGAGGCACATTAAACATAGCCAAAAACGCAGCACTTCATTTGGTTATATGTTAAAGTGTGGTGGAACCGTGGAAGACTTTAAAAGAATAAAAGGAAGAGCTGATACATTAAGTGCATCACGTGAAGACACAATGGTCAAAGCATGCATGGACCCAGTCAAAGGCATGTGAGAAAGAACAAGATTATTAAAGATTCCATCTTTAATAAATATATTTTTATCTAATGAGAGTTATAAACTAATAATAAATCAAATGAATTATTAATTATTTGTAAAATATGGATTGTAAATTCAAAAAGAGAAAGTAATTTCTTATTATTAGCATTATTACATAATACAAAATTTAATTATATACTTAATATACTATAATATTGAACTAATAAATATATTATTTAAGAACTAATAAATATGATTAATTATTAATTATTAAAAAATAAAATTTAAAAATTATTTCATATATTAATAATTATTAAATTAATTTTATATATTAAATGAAATTGTGATTATGTCTAATTAAATGTAAAATGAAATGGA
>JANZLC010000009.1:18675351-18694470 GCA_026413385.1 Erythroxylum gracilipes
AAGTCCTCAACATTTAACAATTCTTTTCTCATAAATTATTCTTAATTTCATTAAATTTCCTTAAATTCATAAATTTTTTCACCAATTTCTTTCTCATTAAATTTCATTTTAATATTTCTAATTTTCATCAAAAATTCGGGGTCCAACAGTATGCGGCATGGAACCCTGGCTTGTCCCTACTGCATGTCAAATGGATTCTACAGGTGACTTTTTGGGCAGCATCCACAAGTGTTTTCAGTGGAATCTGAGAAAGACCCAATCTTCTAATAGCCATCGGGATTAATATCATTTTCTATTTATCATTGATGCCTGCTATTGGAGCATGATTGTTATTCTGATGTAGTGAGGCATGAACCAGCTTGATTATGAGAAAAGCAATATTAGGCAGGAAACTTGATATGGAAATTAGAGAATATACTATTCTGCAAGCTTATACTGAATAAATGACATTGTTTGAAAGGCCTGCCTATTGACATTTCACTTATCATATAAGCTGCACTTACGTTTCCGTTTGAACAAATTTTACTCATTTATTCACGTTATCTATACCTAAGATTTACAATGGCTTGTCATTCACGATTATTGGGGAGGTAAGACGTGAACTCTAAGGGTCAATGTTGCCTTTAACCTTATGCCAAGCAAAGCTATTGCTTTTCAAAATTCACATAAAAAACAGCATTTTGCTGTTTTTCATGATAATTTTGAATTTTTTGCAGGGAGAGGCTTGCTTGAATCTCTACTCATAAACTACTACTTTAGCTGCCGGGCTACTGCTTTGGACTCTAAACTACTGCTTTAGCAGCCGGCATACCGTTTTGGACTTATCGCCCGCCCTACCCCCCAGGCAGGGACAGGCTTACTTGACATCTATACTCATACCAACTTTAGCAGCCGCCCTACTGCTCTGGACTTATCGCCTGCCCTACCCTCGAGCAGGGACCGGTTTGCTTT
Source organism: Erythroxylum gracilipes (assembly GCA_026413385.1). Lineage (NCBI taxonomy): Eukaryota > Viridiplantae > Streptophyta > Magnoliopsida > Malpighiales > Erythroxylaceae > Erythroxylum > Erythroxylum gracilipes. The sequence continues at coordinate 18,676,303 of JANZLC010000009.1, forward strand.
AACTGCGTATAGTGATCTGAGAAACTAATGGCATTAACAGCCTACCTAAAATTCGATACCTGCGAGTCTTTATGGGCTGGCATGACCTTGGGACAAGACGGCTCTAATTGGCAATACCATTCGAAAGCCGCCAACCAAGGGGGTGGGCAGTGTAAAACTAAAACTCAAACTGCTGTTTAGCCTAGCATGCTAGGGAGTGGGACCTCATACCGGTATCAAACAGTAGTAGGTACGGAAATTTAGGATTTCTGATGTTATGCTTAACACATCAATTTCCGAATTCTCCATACCTGCTATACCGGGTGCTGAGCGGAGGGAGAGGGGGGAGGGATATCGCACGCGTGCATACCACGCTGGCGGTTTTCAAGGTCCAAGACGAATAGAAATTGAAATGCAAAATAAGCCAGGCATTATTTATATATATATATATATGCTCGTGTCTGTGTGTTAAGAGTGTTTTAACTTCAGCTTATAATATATTACGCTTTAATTTGCTTGAGACTTTTACTATTTGCAACACAAAATCCTGGTAACATTTGGCTAATTCTTATCCATCCCTAATGCACAAAAGCCTTAACTTTTTACGTGAGATTATAGGCAAAAGGTAGTTCTTAGATGAATTACAGCATAGAACTTGTACTTTAGCATCGATCCCCTCGAAACTAAATTTCTCAGTTCCTTTTCTTATAAACTAAGTACAGGTTGCAACGAGAACTGATGGCAGAGAAGGCATATACACAAGTACTCAATTTCATAGCATCTTACTTTACATAGGTTGACTAACCCAATTGGCAGTATTTTGTCTTATAAAATTCTAACGTGGAGTATGACATGGAGTGGTGCAGTGAAGTAGACAGACAACCTCCGATTTTCATGTTTTAATCCAAGTCAACACTTTTGAGGTAATCGAAGCCAAATCAGGCAAAGTAAAGCTTTTGGATCCTGGAACATTTCTCTATATACGGACTTTTACAGTTCCATATAGATGTCACTGTTCTACTATGGAGTATACCAGACAGAAGGGATTTGGTAAAAAGAAACTAAAGGCCTTTGATATTTTATAAATGGTTCGTCCGATGGTCTAAACTTGATTAATCACATCTACTTCAGATTTTGCCTCAAGTCAAGGTGAATCAACTAAAACCACAACTTGTACTTACTAAATAGGCTGTCTATGGTTAATGATCTACAAACTTCGATGTTTTGTATTGGTTAAATAGTTGCTCACAATCACGTATGAAAGAAAGGGCCAAATATCACATGGATTATAGGAAACTTAAGCAAGAAACCTGGCTTTATAAACTTATTTAACAATTCAATTCCCTGCAACAATTAGTCTTGATAAATCTGTATTCATTTCTCTGTTATTAGGCCATCTGAATTGCGGTTTGCACCTCCTACATATCTCTCGCAATGTCTTCTACGAACAATGCTAGCCCCATTCAACAGAAGTTTCAGCAGTTGCCTCTTGCCATTTTGTGCAAGTCCATAGCTATTCCTGGACTAATACTCTTCCTCTTTTATGCATTCTTGCTTAGTCACCCCGATAAAAGGCCTTCAGATTTCATTTCCTTCTCTCCAATCAAATCTTCAGGTTGCTCCAATACTGCCACAGATTCTCCAACCAATCTTAGTCACGTGGGGTTTGTTGTAATAGGTTCCTTAAATAGCTGGAAGCACCGACGAGCATACACTGAGTCATGGTGGCGATCTAATGTTACTAGAGGATATGTCTTTCTAGATAAAGAACCTACACAAGAATTCCTACCTTGGCCTTCAACATCTCCACCTTATCAAATTAACTACGACATCACCAAATTACGTGTGTATCCCAAAGTTGTTAATCCTGTTCAAGTTAGAATGGTACATTCAATCTTAGACATGTATAGGGTAGGAGATAAGGATCTAAGATGGTTTGTAATGTGTGATGATGACACCCTTCTCTTGGTTGATAATCTAGTTGAGGTTTTGCAAAAGTACGATCATACCAAATATGTATACATTGGTGGTATCTCGGAAAGCGTAAAATCAAATGCTGATTTCTCATTTGACATGGGATTTGGTGGAGCTGGCTATATATTGAGCTACCCATTAGCGGAGGCATTGTCGAAGACGTTGGAAGATTGTCTTGAGAGATATCCGTACTTGTATGTCAGTGATCATATGGCACAATCTTGTTTGGCCGATATCGGAGTTGCTCTCAATATTGAAAAGGGGATTCATCAGGTAATGGTAATTATACTTCTATTTCTGCTGGTAATTCACCACCATAGCTTTTTCTGTATGTTTTGATGGTTGCAGACGACCCTACAATTACATCACATTTTTGCTAAAATATTGCAGATTGATCTACACAATGACATATCAGGGTTTTTGTCATCCCACCCTCAGTCTCCTCTCCTTTCTCTCCATCATTTTGATGTTGTATATCCACTCTTTCCTTCCAAAGACCGTTATGAATCTGTAGGTCACCTTATGAAAGCAGCAAACTTCGACCAATCTCGCATGTTGCAGCAAACCATCTGCTACCGAAGAGAAAGCAACTGGTCTTTCTCTGTCTCGTGGGGCTATTCTACTCACATATATGAGAGCATAATCCCTCGAAGCATACTTCGAAAACCTCTGGAGACATTCAGGCCATGGGAAAGAAATGCTAAACCTCCCTTCTTCATGTTCAACACCAGATGGCTCTTTAACAATCCATGTGAAGCTCCGCACATTTTTTTCTTCGAGTCTGTCGAGTATACTTGGAACGACCAACTCCTCACAACGTATGTTCGAACGTCACCTCGTAATCTGCCACCTTGTTCAGCTACTGGAAATCATTCTGCTGATCCTATCTCAAGAATTCAAGTGTTTTCTCCAGCAAAGACACGCATGAAGGTAAGCTCTCTCGTTCTCACCTAGTGAACATTCGAAAGTGTGAAAATCGAAGAAGTTAATGTTCTTTGTAGAGGAGCACATGCTATTCATACTTAAGATGGTTTTTAATTTTGTCCTGTTATTTGTATAGAATCAACGGGTTCCTATCTTTTCATCTTGCAGGCTTGTGGAATAGAATGCTGTGATGTTAAGCACAAAGCTGAGACAAACGTTACAGAAATTAGAATAAGGTCATGTGCGAAGATTGAAGTCATCGCCTGACAGAATATAGAGAAACAATTTTTAGAATCATACCCGTCATCGAGTTCAAGAAGAAAACCCTGTAATAGCCCTTGGTAAGGTGATATTTGATGTGTATTGATTTCAAATCAATGATTTAAAATCTTAGAATATTTTTGGATTTATTATATTTTCTTAATTTTATGTTTGGCTCTAATTAAATTTGATTTAAGATAAGAATTAGGGATTTAGGTTTTTTAATTCCTCATGTTCTATTAGAGAATAGTAGTGTGCAGTTTTTTAATCATTTACGTTCAAATTAGTTAGTAACTTGTTATGCAATGAATTTTATAATGTTTAGAATTACAAATTTTTAACAGATAGAATTAATCAATTGAGACCATGAAATCCAAATTTTAAAAACATGGAAATTAAAAATAAAATTATAATGCCATTTATTCAAATATAAGTTATTTGAGATTCATCTTTTTAATGTTGGGGAATAAAATCACTTCTTTTGAAATTAGGTAAAGAATAGAATTGAGTTTATTCACCCTCAAATAGAATCATTAAAAATTGCACTCCACTTAACCTTATTATAAAACATAAGACGTGAACAAACTTATAAGTAATCGAATATTGTGAAATAGTCCTTATAGTTTGTTGATTTTCTATTTTAGGCTTTTCATTTAATTCCAATAGTTTCACTATTCAAAATAATTAAATGAACTTCAAAGATAATGCTACTTCTTGACTGATTCAATAAATTTTAAAACTCTACAAACACCCAAAAATTAGTCTAAATTTTTCAATCACTTTAATTTATCAATAAAAATTTAATAGTAAAATTTAACATTTAAAAATAAAAATAAAAAGAAGGAATATAATTATTGATAAAATTTTATTAAGATTTTAATATATTTGGTTTGAAGGACTTAAATTTCAAAGTAAAAGAACAAAAATAAAAAATAGTTAATTTATAAATTAATATAAATAGGGATATTATAAACTAAAATGCGCACCCTAAAATTTATTGTAAACATGAATAATAGACCTGAGGAAATTTAAATCATCTTTAACATTCTCTTGAATGGTCTCTTCATTATTAATTTTAATAGTAAAGGACGTAGGAGTTAACCTAAAAGCATTGAACTTGGTTATCTAACAAAGTATGATTTTGAGTCATAATTCAAGAATGGCTTCTCTTTGCTGGTCTACAAAGCATGATTTTTTGTCATAATTACATGAAAGTTTGACTATTCTCAATTCTTTGTTTTGATATTATGCTTGTCTTTGAGATAAGGTTGGAGTTATTTTGCATATATCTCAATTAATATGTCCTTATTCTGTCTTGACAGTATTCAAATTGATAAAACTAACACGAAAGTATATCCATTCAATAACCAAAACAAAAACTTTAGACAATTATTCCAAAATAAAATTCTACAATTCTTCATTTAAAAAATTAATAAAATTTGACTAATATAATCTATTTTCTTTTTCTAATATGAATATTTAATTTTAAAACCTATTTTTTGTGAAATTTATTTTAAAATGACATCAACACCGTAAAACAAAATGTTGTCTTAGAATCCAATTTGTATAGTTTGTCAACACGAGTGTCGGTTGCTACAACTTGAGAATTTAGAGAAATAACACATTTACCATTTCCAAATGGACAAAAGTAACTAAAGTTGTCCAAATTAGAAATAGAAATTAAGTTCCGTCTAAACAACGGTACAACAAAAGTTTCATCTAAATCCAAATAAACACCAGACTCTAACTGAATTCTAAAATGACCAATAGCTTCAACAGCAACCTTGTTGCCATTTCCCACATAGATGTATTTTTCACTATCAGTTGGCTTTCGGCTCCTGAGGCAATTCTACATAGCAACACTTATATGAGTGGTAGCACCGGTATCCATCCACCAAGTGTCAGTTGGTACTAAAGCCAAATTAACTTTAGAACAAACAAAGTTGAGAAATATACCTTTCTTAACATGCTAGTTGGCGTCCTTGGTACATTCTTTCTTCACGTGACCCGGTTTCTTACAAAAGCAGAGAGCAGTCGTATTCTGTTTCTTTTGTGCACCTTGCATTGTTCTAGAGTTTGCAGTTTCTTTACCTTTATTCCTTTTCCTCTTATTGGAATTTCACTTAGAAGTTGTTGCTAAATGTTGGACCCCGAACTTTTTGTGAAAGATTAGAGTTATTGAATGAGAAATTTTGGTGATTAGTCACTAGTTAAGAACAAATGAATGAAGAATTTTTGAAGCAAGAAATGATAGACAAGAGTAAAGTAGATGATGAAAAATGTGGATAGATTCATGATTTGCTACGGTGTCTTTGATGGATAAGAGATTTTGAAATAGGAGGAATCAATGTAAAAGTTATAAGTAAAATGAAAGCCAAAAATGAAGTTGAATTTGTGTAATAAGTTGATGAAGAATATGTACATAAGTGGGTGTTCTGTTATTCATGTTCATGATTAGTCATGGATTATAATTTTCTTTGTGGATGATACTGATTTGAAATGAAGTTAAGAATGAAGAGTGTATAGAGTAGAAAAAGGTGATTTTTTTATGAATTATGTTAAGGAAAGATTCTGAAAGAAAATGGTAGATGATCTGGAAAATATTCACTGAGTATGCTTCGTCTTTTAGCCACAACGTTTTCTTTAGTTGCCCAAACGAGATTATTCTTAATTTGGATTAAATTAGAGATATATGGCTACATTTCGTATGAAGAAATTGAATTTTGGTTCTGCTGGATCCCGTTTCCGAAACCCAACCCTATTGACAAAGTACCGTTAAACTCAAACGTGGTTCCTTACTTAACATAATTTCTTATCCTTCACAAATTTCCTATCATTCATTTCTCTAGAATACACACTACATTTACATTCATGATTAATCATCTCAAATTTGATAACTTCTCAAAATCATTCATACAATATTCATTAACATCAAAAGATAAATATTCACGAACCGTAATGGAATTCCCAGCCATATTATAGCATCAATATCAATATCCGAATACAAAAGATACAAAACTCCAAAATTCTTCAACATAAGTCTAAGGTCTTATTCTTACATCAATCTAACTTAAAATACAACATGTGCATAACCAAACAAATGAATTTCCTTTCTTTCATCTGATCTTGACCTCATTACCTGGAGATTGGAGTGAAAAAGGGGGGTGAGCTTAAAGCTCGTGGGTAACAGGTTTATAACAAAGAATAAGCAAAAACGTTGAAATGTTCATTTGTTATAAAAACTCATAATTAATTTATAAACTCTTCGTTCTCACATTTTCAGACAAATTTTGCCATTCGAACACAAAGCTTAAAGTTACAATCATCATCACATAACATTCAATTATGCACCATTCATAACTACATAAAGATGCAATGCACAAACAGATTGCTCGAGGGTCCATGAACAGAATGAAGAAACTGAAGTTTTACCCCATGAACAGAATGAGTCCATTTCGGATCTCATAAGCCACAAGTGGGCAGTAGGGAGAAGGCTCTTGTCAACGTGCACGTGACGAACAAAATGGTTCCACTCTCGCCCAAACAGAAGCACATAATCATGCTTAGAATCATTTTATCAAAATGATAGATTTCCATGCTTTTCATTTATACAAAATGCCTTGACCGAAATCAAGGCATAACATGATCATAATTCACAATTTCAAAGCCTTTCAATAATCACCACAATTCAAATATAATGAGATAATTGAAATCATTTAATCATTTGCTTTCAAAAACTGACTTTTATTTTTGAGTTCAAAAGATAAGAAAGTTTTGGTGGCTCATACTCAATCATAAACATGAAACCCACCTTACAAATCTTTGCTCAAACGCTTGCCCGAAGGTGCCTCCTAATAGCTCCTCTTGCCATCCTTGATTTCCTTGATCACATTAAATACAAAATTCCCATTCAATAAGAATACAATTTAAGGATCCATACATTGCATATTCACTAAGATAAATTGTAAAAACTCAAACTCTTCAATTTTCATATGTTCTCTTCTTAGAAAATCTTCCCCATTGTCTTAAGTTTCTAATGACTCCAAAATCTCTCAAATTGGACATATGCATCAAAAGTTATGCCTAAAACACCAAAACATATCAATGCTGGAAAAGGCCCCTCGTCGCGACGAGAAATGCCTCGCACGTTGGGACGTAGGCGCTCGTCGAGACGAGAAATGCTGCACATGTCGCGACAAACACATGGGCACGTCGCGACACACGTCACAATGAATTTTCAGCAGCACGTCGCGACGTGCGAACCTAGAATGCCCCGAAACTAGAAAATCTGCAGATTTTCAACTCAAATCGTCCCATCTTTCAAATACAATTTTAAAACCTTACTCTTACTTCGTTTCTAACCTCCTTTCAACCCAAAATCATTAACAAAAACGTCAAAATCAAGCTTGGATCAAAAACCCTAAAATTTTTAACACCAATTTCAACCTAACCCTTTTTCAACCATTTCTCTCACATCTTAAACTTTAAATCAAACAAAACCATGAGATTAGAGCATAACTTACTTGTTTGAAGCTTCAAATCTCTTCCAAATCGTCAAATCTCCCAAAACCCTAGTTTCCTCTTCTTCTCCACTCTTCTCCCACGACTTCTTCTTCTTCTTTTCTAATAAACAATCTCTTTTATTTTCTTTTTATACTCTTAATCATCCTCAAATGACCCTTTTGCCCTTAGCCTAATGCCTTGAAACTTATTCTCTTTAGTGATCTTCCCAAATTACCCTTGTGCATTCTTACAACTTTTAATTAAGTCAAACAATATAATAAAAATTCTACTAACCTTTACAGGAATAATTAACTCTTAAAAATTATTTCATCAAACCTTATAACTTATTTCAATCATGCATAAGCTTAATCAAAATCCAACCAAAACAATTTATCATTCAAAACCTTATTTGAAATCATGCTAAATTCATCAAGAAAATTTCCGGGGTCCAACACATGCCCCATAGTATTTGGTAATATCTAACTACAATTTCTTCAATTTCCCTTTTACTATGACAGAGTTTTCCTCCTTATTTATAAGGCAAGAATCTTATTTTATTCATTCAGACCAAGATTGAGGAGTGAAAAAGCTTTGTATTGAAATCACCTCCCTTAATCTATGTCTCCACTGCCTTCTGTTTTAGCAAACAATAGTGCTAGTGAAGTGCAATGTTAAAATCTTCTATACTCTTTCTTCCTTAATTCTTAGCTAATAGTTATGAACTTATAATAGTTTCGGTACCAATCATCATATGCTCTCCTCAAATTAAACTTAGCCTTCTGCATATTTTGGGTTGTACATGACCCTTTACAAAACCTTTAATCCTCCCTTAACACACTATAATTTCTTTATAAGTTGGTATGCCTTGCAACCCACTACTTCCTCATCCCATGTTTCTCTTACCAACTCTATGAAGCCCTCTTTTTCAGTAAGGAAATTAAAGAATTTAAAGTGCTTAACTTAACAGAGGAGTGGTTAGAACATTACAATCCTCCAAACTAGGAAATAAATCCAAGAAATTATTCATCTACTCTAAGTTAACTAAAAATCCATTCAACTTCTTTCTTGTAAGCATTCCACCCAAAATTACGAGTTTCGTACTATACTAACTGATACCAACTGGCTGAAAAACAATTTTAAATAAAATGGTATGGTGCTGGAGATCAGTACTATTTTTTTTATTAAAGGGAAACTAACAAAAACATATTACAAAACGAGTCTGGAGAAATGGATCCCCGACCTATCCTCTAAAAGGATATGTTGGCACCCAATAGGTGTAGTATCAAAATAAGTGACACTTCAGAATGTTCTGTGTCGGTAGCTAGCTAGTCTGCACATCTGTTGGTCTCTCGGTATACATGTCGATGAACAACAGTCCAGTTTTGGGTAAACAGTTCATGAATACCTATTATGTTGGGGTTAAGGAACGATGAGCGATTGTCCGAGGAAGAGAGGAGATTGCGCACTGCGAGAGAATCTATTTCCAGTTCTATCTGGCAGAAGCCCAGGTTCCATGCGATCGAGAGCCCTGTAAATACTCCCCAGAGTTCTGCCGATAACGATGTGCACCACCCTAGATTCTGAGTGAACCCGCCAAGCCAATTGCCTGCACTATCTCGTATAAGGCCACCTGCTGTAGCCGAGAACTGGGAACGATTGCACGCTTCATTTGTGTTTAATTTTACCCATCCAGTGGGTGGTGTGCTCCAACCAATGAGTTGCTCTTGACGAGGATGGTACTTGGTGTCAGCTCAGCTTTGCCACATGGTAGACTAGTGGATTTGATCTATATAAGACAAAATGAGAAAAATTGGTGAGGAAGGCCAATTCAAATGTTCATTAAATAGTAACATATTTCTCCAAGTCTAGAGGAACCAACAAGTAGTTCCAAAGATAATTGCCCAATCATGACCTAGAACTTTTCGGTGTTGCTGGAGGTTTTTCAAGAGCCACTCTCGATTTGACATAGTGAAGAAGTCTGTAGCACCGATGTGAGTAGAGAATGAGTGCCATAATTGGCGAGCATTGATGCAGTCTCTCATAGTTTGTAGGGAGGATTCTTCGAGACTACGCTGATGGAAAGTTCTGTCAGAAGTGAGATGCTTTCGGACACGTTGTTGGTTAGTTAGTAACTGATCCTGTGCTAGGAGCCAGAAGAAGGAACGAATTCATTGTGGTCCCTGCCACTGCCAGATTGCCTTCCAGACCCCATGATTTGTCTCCTCATCGTGGGCCAAAAGCATGGAATAAGTTAAAGCTATGGTGAAAAGACTTGTGTCAAAAACTCCCCAGATCAACTTATCCTATCCCAGATATCTCTTTGAGGGAAACGTGCCAGTGATTAGCCGACAAATCTACGTTGGGATGCAAGATTGGAAAGCTTCCCAATTCCAATTGTCAGTAGAGTCCATAAAATGTTGGACACTAAGGTTAAGAGATGTCTCTGGGATTGGGAGTGTAGTGTGGGAAATAAGCGGTCCTACTCCTGCAATCCAGGGGTCAAGCTAGAAGCGAGTCCGAGAGCCATCTCCAATCATCCATTTCATACCTTGTAAAACGATATGTCAGGTTGTCTTAATACTCTTCCAGATCCTGAAGCCCCCTGTGGCTTCAAAAGAGGTTGGGATGTTGTTGGCGTCAAAGTTGTATTTTTCAGAGAGCACTTTGACCCATAATGCATTAGGTTTGGCAATCAAGGACGATCCGAGTTTCGCTAAGAAAGCATCGTTGGTTTCACAAATTTTACGGATGCCAAGACCCCCCATCGCCTTTGGTTTACAAACTTCCTCCTAGTTGACTAGATGAATCCACATTTTATCACGAGATGAGAGCCCCACAGAAATTGTTGCATTAATTTCTCTAGATCGTCGTAAAGACTGCGTGGCAACCGGACCGTCTACATTGCATAACTCGGAATTGCCTCTAAGACTGATTGAATCATAGTGATGCGACCAACGAAGGATAGAAGTTTGGCCGACCAGCCTGATAAGCATTGATGGACCCTATCCAGGATGTATTGATAAGTTCGTTTGCTGACTCGTTTGTGCAGAAGAGGAATGCCAAGATATCGACCGAGGTCATTCATCAAATGGAACCCCAGTTCTCAGCTCAAGTAGTGACTCGTCGCAGTAGGGATATTTCTGAAGAAATAGCATCTCGATTTGATCGGGCTAACACGTTGTCCAGAAGCCTTACAGAAAGAATTTAAAATATCCCGAATAACGATCACTTGATTAATGGAGGCTTCTGAGAAAAGGATGAGATCATCAGGAAAGAATAAATGGGAAAAGGATGGACTATATCTGCTTAATTTGATCGGCTGCCATCTTCCTTGTGTAACTGCTTGTGTGATCGAGTGACTAAGGCATTCCATACATAAAACAAAGAGGTAGGGAGAAATGGGGTCTCCCTATCGAATACCTCTGGTGGGATTAAAGGCTTCACTAAGATCGCCATGCCAGTTCACTTATAAGGAGACAGTTGAAATGCACTTTATGATGAGATTAATCAGCGAATCCGAAAGACCAACATCTATCAGAGTGTCTTGAATAAAGTCCCATGACAATCTATTGTACGCTTTCTCTAGGTTCACTTTAATAGCTATTATCCCCTTAGACCTATTTTTCGTTTCATAGAGTGGATGACTTCTTGGGTGATAATTATGTTGTCTGTAATAAGGCGCCCTGGAACAAAACTGCTCTGAGTAGGAGCTATAAGCTCTTCGAGGTAAGGTTTAAGCCTATTGACGATAATCTTGGTGATAGCTTTATAGATAACTAGGCATAACGTTATGGGCCTAAATTGCATTATCGAAGAGGGGGACGGAGTCTTAAGAATTAGGACCATTATGGTACGGTTGAGCTCAGACTCCCAGACTTAGTGCCAAAAAATTCACTGGAAAAAATCTGTCAGAGACGGTCCAACAGTATCCCACTGAGATTGGTAAAATAACGTTGTTAATCCATCGAATCCTGGAGCCTTATTAGGATCCATGGAGAAGAACGTTGTCTTTATTTCGTCTGGACTAACTTGTTGAGTTAGGTTAGATGTCGCTTAAAGCGGGAGGGGGTGGAAATGACCATGGATTTGCCAGTCAGAATGGGATTGGCCTTTGGTCCAAAATAAGTCCTCAAGGTAATTCTACGCTAATCTTTTGAGACTCAAAGTATCTGTAACTGCTTGTCCATTACAGTCTATTAAAGAGATGATTCTCTCTTTCCATTGTTTGGTCCTTGTGATTGCATGGTAATATTTGATATTCCTGTCTCCCTGGCCGAACCACTGGCTTTTGGAACACTGGTGCCATTATAACTCCTCTTAGGACAGGACTTGCTCTAATTCAATCCGCAGATATTCCTTGAGATTGCGGAGGGAGGGTGAATCTGTGTCTTCTAGATGTTGTTGGATGCCTTCTAGGTAAGCCATGAGACGCTTCTTACGGTGGAAGATGTTTCCAAAAATAGTATCGTTCCACTGTTGCAGGCTGTTTGACAAACTTCTAATTGCACCGCTATTATGGGTTAGCCAAGATGATTGAAATCTGAAAGGTCTATTCGATTGAGACAGAGGGGCATTATGTTGAAAATGGATAAGGAGAGGCCGATGATCAAACTTCAAGAGAGGAAGATGAGTAACTTTGGTGTGGGGGAAGAGAGAGTGCCAAGCAGTAGAACAGAAGGCACAGTCTAATCGAACAAGAATTTGTCCTCTTCTCCATGTAAATCTGGGGCCAGAAAATCCAAGATCCTGAAGATTACAACTGTGCACACAGTCTCGAAATTGAGAATTGACAATGGGTTGTAGTCGGGAGCATCCATGTTTATCTCCACTTTCCAATTTAGTACTGAAGTCTCCCCCCAATAACCAAGGTTTGATGGTAATCTGAGCAAGTTTTCGCAGATAATGCCAAAGGAATTTTTGTAATGCATACGTAGGACTAGCATAAATGGCAGTGAACTCAAACGACACTTGATCCCACTCAATGCTGTCATGCACAAACTGGTGGTGAACAAATCGAATTCTAACTACGATATCAACTTTCCATAGCAGCCAGATTCCTCCTGAATAACCCTCAGCTTCCACCCTGAAAGAGTTATCGAATCCCGAATTTCTAATAACTTTCATAGCGCGGGTTCTACTTGTGCGTGGCTCTACCAAAACAACAAGAAGAGGTTTGTGAATTCAGATATAGTTCTTGATGATGGGCTTGAAGGTTCAACCTCCAGCCCCATAGCAGTTCCATATAAATATTGACATCATAAACGGATGGATAACTAACTCTAAAATCATGTAGGGTTAACTGCTTTCTCAGTCAACTCCTGACACGGGATTATCGCCTGTTTGTGTTCTATTTCCACCATTGAAGTATCGGACTTAACAACAGGATTCACTATGGTCCTGGAATCGCTATAAGGATCAAGAGGTCGCAGGGGGGGTTGATTCGTTTACTTTCCCAGTAGGTAATGAGACTGTGGGGATACAGATTTCCTTGGGATCTTCTTCTATATCGTCGCAGCCCAATTCCTTTTAGATGGGCATAGTGAAAGTTGGATCATGTGTTATTACTTTCGTATGAGAAGGAATCGTTACTGCAACGTGGGCTGGGCTTTGGCTGGGGCCGCTTGTTTGTGGGTTTGGGGGTCATTAAGGGAGTAAGCTGTCTGTGAAGGCCCACGGCCTGAGTGAGGGAGGTCTGGCCTACGGCCTGGTTCGCTGTTAAGATGGACGACGTCGTATGCGTGGGGAGGCCAGTAGGTCCAGAGGAAATCTATTTTATCGCCCTCTGTTGCCTAGCGTCTCTAACAGACGAGGTATTTAGGGATTTTTCTCTCTTCTGGTTAGGATCCAATGATCCTTAGGATTCGGTGTGGTTCCTTGCTTCGACTGTTGGTGATAAATCCGTTGGGTGGCCTAACGGTTCGATTACGGAGAGAGCCAAGTATTCGAGCCTCTCAAGCCGGTGTGTGATGCGTGGGGTGGAGCGATCATGTCTAGGAGTCGTTGTGGTGGTTAGAGGTCGGCGAGCCCGTGCTGAACCTGCATCCACGAACCATAATCCACTGGTTGGAGGTACCAAACTTTTCATTTGATGCTTGTTGGTATACAAAAATACCGGTTGAGTGTCGAATAGATTCAAAAATTTTAAAAAAATTGGAGGACCAATTTACAAAAAAGGAAAAATAAATCAGATAACTCTAGATTATATCCAACGCATGCACTCTCGAAGCATTCTCCTCTCCCCCAAAACTTTTTGCCACTACATGCCTCTACTTCTGCTACGTTGTCTCTGTGCCTCACTCCTTAGCTTTCCTCATCTGCCACAGGTCTTGGAAGTTGTTCCCACGTGAACTCCAGCTGTAACCTCATTTGAATGTACATTTTTCTAGGAAAGACCCTAAGTTGGGTTGTAACTATTGTACTAGTTGCCATGGCTTTTGCTAAGAGTTGGTGTACCGCGTAATAGGGTTGTACTTGCACATGAAAAGGAAGGGCACAATGTGGAGAAAGTTATTTGTTATTTGACAAGGGATAAATGAGTTTAGGTTGAAGAAAAGTCAAATGGAATTGTTAAATAAAAACATGTGGTCTCTATTGTTCGAGATGAGCTTGGGTTAACTATTGTCAAAATAACTAGAAATAGTCATTTAGATAATTAACTCTTACCACTTATAAAATTTTTAATATTTTCATGTTTAGTCAATATGAGATTCTATAACAATTATGCTCAAGTACAACTGGGACTGGACATTTGGTTGTCACTTGAAATAAACGTAGTGGTAACTGGACCGAGCCGCTGAGACTAAATATCTAGACGGACAACTGAAAAATTAATAATCCGAACCAAAACTGCTCTGATACTATATTAGATTTTTTTAATATGGGCAGAGTGTAGAGTCTACTAACAATAATTAGACTTGGGTCAATCATTGTCAAAATGACTTAAACTAGTCATTTGGATAATTGACCCTTATTACTTATAAACCCTTTAACATTTTCATGTTTAGTCAATATGAGATACTCTAACACATAATCTATTAGCTTAATAAAAAAATAAAGACAATATTTAACTATCAGTTATTAATTTTAAACTTTTAACTATTAAATTAAAACTTTATGCAATAAATTGAAAATTTTTTAAATAGATAAATTTGAATTTATCATCTCTTTTTATTATTAATAAAATAATATTTAGATTCATATAGTAAATAATAGTTTTAGTTTTTACAAAGAATAATTAAAAAATATGTTTAAATGAAAATTAAGAGGCCTTAAATTTTTGTATCTTTTTAAATTGTTAATATAAATATAACTATATTTTATTATTGATAATAATTATATATTAAGATAAAAATATGTTTTATTATTGACAATTAAATATTAAGATAGAAACTATATTTTATTATTGATAATAATTAGTAATCATTAATTATTATATTATAATATTATAATATTTTAAGTAATTTGTATTATCCTTAATGTTATATTTGTATAATGATTAAATGATCTTTTCATATCAATTGTGCTTATTGTTTATATGTGAAATATGTGAAAGTAATATTAATAGAAATAAATGGATTATTGTTATTTCAAATTTCTATCGTAATGATATTTTGAGACGAAGTTGATATAAAATTATAAATTATATTAGAATATATAGAGGGACTATTTTGTAATATTTTAAAAAATTATGGACTATTTTATAATTTTAGAAAATTACTTAAAATAATATTCAGTATTGGCCAATTTCAATATAGTACTATACCAAAATTAAATATGGTATCAGTATTCATAACATTGATGATACCTAGTTGTTTAGTGGACCAAGTGAAAAAGTTCTCCCCATCTCTTAGATCTAATAACCCCAGCTGAGTTAGGCTTTGTCTCAATTCACCACCAAAACCATTCAACTTGACTCTTTCCCCTTCTGCTTCAATTGGGCCAAGTATGTAGTTAAAGCCTCATACTACAACCCATAACCTTCCCATTGCAGCTTGAATAACTCTTAGATCCTCCCAAAGCAACTTCTTTTGGAATTTAAAACTGAATGTATAGACTACCACTATTTCTAAAATAAGTAGCCCCTTTCAGTTGCACACAAAATGGATGAATTGATATGTGCTATTAGTGACTAACATTTACATATCCTTACAGTTGAATGCATACACTATTCTGATGTTGTATATGGTTTGACCCTATGTTCTAGTTGCTACCTAAAAACTTCAAACTATCCTTCCACATGTTGTCCTTTATTTTGGTCTCAACTATCCTTGCAAAACTAGTTTTCTTTTTTCTCTCTAAAATAACTTCTTTAACGGTCAGCTTCTCTAGAGAGTCATTTAACTATAATATTCCAAAATAATATTGAAATAAGTCATTTAACCTTATCCATTCCCCTCTTCCTCTTTGATCTTCTTCTCATCGAGGAGCTAACTTTTGTGAGTTTCTCTTCCAAGCTAAACCTCTTATCAAAGTCATTTTCAACATTTAGGTCTCTTCCTCCTTTTTCAATTTTTTAATTCAACTAATTCCTCATAATTAGAATTAGAATTAGATATCTTCACAAATCCATTCCCTTATTTTAGTCTTAACAAATTCTCCTACTTCATTTAACTTCATCATTAATATAACCTCTGGTAACTCATCCTTAATGTTAACCTCAATTCATATTCTCACAAAACAATTTCTTTTCATTCTTAAAGTCTGTGAACCAAAACAAAATGGCTTACCTATCGTGCTAGTGATAAAGCTCAAACCTTAGAAAGTCCAGTATGTAGAGTTTAAATCATATTAAAAGAGTCTCGAATTTATCTTTGTCCAGTTCTATCCTCAATATCCACCTCTGAATTAACAGAGGCTACGTCCCACGTGTCACGGCTCCTATTCTAGAATCTGAAGCAGTTCCACCTCCTTAACCTTTGTTTGGATGGAAAGAAAGCAAAAGAAAAGAAAGGAAGAGAATTGTATTTCTCTTGGTTTTTATTGTTTGGACAAAAATAAGTAAAGGGAAAGTGAGAGAATGGAGAGGAATAGGAGAGAAATTTGGACCAAATGTATTTCCCATCAAATTGGTAGGAAAGGAGGAGAAATTGAAGACAAGATAAGCCTAATGTAAGTAAATTATCATTGTATCCTTATTTAACAAAAAGGACACAGCCACAGTTCCCACGCATAAGACAACCTCCTGTCTTTCTTCTACACAGCTCCCGCCTTTTTCTTTTACACAACTCCCGCCTGCCTTTCTTCTGCTGTTCTTCTGCACAACTCCCTCCAAAGAGGTAAGGTTTTCTCTACGGGTCAAGTCTCAAGCTTTTGATATCCTTGTATGCATTTTCTATTTGATTGTACGCATAAATAGAAAACAAAAAACCACGCCAAAGCAAATGGGTTTTTTGTTTTCCATTTCCAATATTATACGTGTAGATGCTTTCAGACCTTCTAAGATATACGGGGCAAGCTACTTCAGCATCTAAGACTCGATTTAAGCCCTCGTACTCTAACTCTTAACATTTTGTTCTCTATGTGAAAACATGGAGTTAATTTATCAATGACTTTTTTTTACAAGCTCTTTACAATACTATTGTCCTGTATATAGAGATGGCCATTATGTGGTCGCACCACCTTTGGATCTTTTAAAGGATGGAGCATCCAAATGCAACTATTCCTTGATTGACTTTTTTTTTTCAAACAAGAGGCTAAATTTCCCTCCTTTAAATGCATGGGACAATTAAGTTTAGAAGGATGTTGAACAACTGATGGAATTCTTGATTTAAGATAATAACCTTTTTATCTTCAAGTTGTGTGATGTGTAGAGATTTCTGGATGGGGGACTTGTAACAACATGCCGGTCTTTTTCATAAGTCGTAACCTAGTTTCCAACTCCTATAGTGTTAAGTATAGATAAATAAACTTGTGGATCAGTTTATATTGTATACTTCTCAAATAATAGGCCGCTCTAGGCCGCTCTAGGTCTAAGCATCTTGTTAGTGGATCAATCTCATATGGGTTTTTTCAGTTCTTGGTAAGTAATTAAATTATTTATTTCCTCTTTTTTTTTGCAATGAATTGTGTAGTTGTATAATAATTTGATAATCAGATTTTGTAGTTGTTTAATAATTTTATATACACCATTAACATGTTGTTGTATGGGTTTTTCATATTATTTAGACATTATATACAGATAATGATATTTTGTACATTGTTTCACATGTTGAAATGTTGAGTGGAAAATGAATAATTTAGAGAAGAGATTCACTGAAGAAGATGATTCAGAAGATGAGTGGGATAGGACAAGGCGAGTTACTATCGTTCAATTAATCTGTCATATAGTCCATCTTCTTAGCCATTGTCATAGTTCTATGTATGGATCCTTCAAGCAAAAAAACTTAGTAGCTCAACATAAAGAACAAGTTCGAGGAGAAATTATTCATCATTTGCAAACTCACAGTAAGGCTTGTCATGATCTCATTCGTATGACACCGGATACTTTCTTACTTCTTTGTATAAAGCTTCGCAACACTGGTCTTCTAA
>JANZLC010000009.1:18707513-18719764 GCA_026413385.1 Erythroxylum gracilipes
TAGAGGCCGGACGTTTGAACGGCTCGTGGAGTTGACGTTTTCGGAGAAGTTATAAATTGTATTGGAAATCAAGAAAATGTTAGTTTTATGTTTCGAATTTATTTCTGTTAAAGATGATTCTGTTGAAAAATTTTTAAATTCGATCCGCTGCGTTTAGATTCGATCTTGCGTATTTTCCCAACAGATATTACATCCCTATTGATGGATTTCAATTTGTGCCCACATCTACAATTAAGCTAAGAAATTGAAAAGTTTGTCTTCCCCGAATATGTTTTAGATGTCAAACATCGAGCAAGTAAATGCCTTTACATACTTTCGAAATATCCCCTCCTATCTCAACTTTCACAAGGCTTCCAAAGCAACCTATATGGTGATGTAAGGAAGGAATTACTCCTTCAATTTACGGACTAAAACTTTCATGTATCTTTATGTTGTCTTCTCGGATTCAAATCAACATCAAGTCTTACTCTCCATTGTGACTTTGCATCCTAGATGCTTGTGAGCATGACTGTATTTACTTTGGGAAATCTAGCAGCATCAAAATACTACTACAGGTCTCGTAGGAGATTCTTCAGCGCCTTTGCATCATGAATGCCACCAAAAGTAATTCGGATCTAGGAGTTTTAACCACGACGAGTTTATGGCATCCCTTGGAGCAGCATGATTTCTTAGCAAGGTTAGTGCATCTTCCGGCGTACCAACCCATCGATTTGTCTCACCCGAAATTTTGTTCAGCTGTCTTTGGATTCTTGCAATAAGTTCATAAATTGATCGAAACGTACAACCACTTGCATTATCTCATCTTTCGAAGTAGGCCCCAATCCATACTTCAGAGTTATACTTAGGCTAGTCTTTCTGAATGACTTTTATGTTCTGTTCACTCACCATTGCGTGCCTATAATAATTTCCATCGTATGCACTAATACCAGATGTTACAGGAGGCTAATTGGAGGTTCACTCAATCACCAAACACCATTGTAATTGCAACACAACAATCTTTTAATGTTCACAGTAACGATCTTTCAAACACCTGTAGGGCATTATTTTCAGAAACAATTGGTGTGTATTCCGTTTTTATGTAGAAGGATGTCAATCAGACCTTATAATGATAGAAAGGAACATTTTATTAAGGCAGAAGATTGATATAAAGCAGAGTTAGACTTAGGCTAGTCCCCTACACACACAAATGAGAGATGTAGCTGTTTGGGAAGTTAAGTGTCACTAAATTATTCTAATAGCTAGAGTGATTTTGTTAAGCCCAGAACCTTTCTGACATTTCCATATAATAATATGTGAATGTGACTTATAACTAAGTTTTTAACTTATTTTTTTGCTAAAGCATGACACGATCCTATTTTTATTTTGGTCCACATTATCAGAATTGATTTGCTTAGGCCAACAAATTGTAAAGTCACTACCAAATTGTCTCGAATGGGCCAACTGAACTCATAATTAACAATTTAGTAAAATTATAAAAATGTGATTAAATAAGTTAATATATGATTTTAGTAATTAATGTATAAGACTTCTCGCTTTAGTCTAGAGAGGATCATTGATGTACACAACATTTTTGTGTGTGTATTTTTTACAAAAAGTCTATTGTTAATATATGATTTTAATTTAGTAAAGTTATAGAAAATATTATTTAATGTCTGTTTAGTTGAATTTTTGGAGGGTGAATAAGTACTTTTTTCTACCGCAAAAGTTTTTTTTAAGAAAAATGAGTGTTTGACTGTAAAAATGAAAAGGCACATTTTTAGTAGGTATAGCTTTTTTGACAGCTAAAATACAGATTTTTAATAAGTTCAAATTTGGAGTTTCTCAAAAAAATATTTTTTTAGTAGAATTTTCAGATCAATTAATGAATCTATTTTTTAGTCTCTTTTACCCTTATGTTTTACACATAATTTTTACAATACTTACAAACACATCTTCACGTTTATTTTGATAATTATATAATATTATTTTGCTTTTTATATATTTTAATATTTATTTTAATATTAGTTTCATTTATCAATTTGGTTAGACATATTTTTATTTATGTTTGATATGGTTTAAAATTATATAATAATTAATATATTGTACTTTGCATATTGTTTAATATACTTTAAATAATATTAATATGCATAAATAATTTTTATTAGAAAATAAAATATAGTTAAAATTAAAAGTAGTTTTTATTTTTATGTTGCTAAACAATCTACTGTATAAAGCTCTTTTAAAAAAGATCTTTTTTAAATAACAGTCAAACAGTCAATTAAATTTTTAAAAAAACTCTTCTAAAAAAATTCTATTGACAAAAACTTTACTAATATAAGTTTATCCAAACATAGAGGCATAAAGTTCAAAGTAAACGATTTCAAAGTTTATGTCATACTGTTTCGCGTTAAAGTACCAAAATCAAAAAGTCTGGATTTTCAAAATAGAACTTGAAAACATAAAATTGAATCTGTTTTAGAAAGAAAAACCGTTTTTATTTGAAGAATAGCTTGCAGCTGTTGAATAAAGAGGCCACAGCAACAGCATTCATAAATGAATTGAAATTCTCAAGTTTTGTAAACCGGTCTGGACCGTCAACTTACGTGGGAATCAATCGCAACGAGTGGGACCACTGGACCGTCAATTTATGTAGCAATCCAATCGCAATGAGTGGGACCTGTGGACCGTAGTAATCTATCGCGATGTGTGGGACCTCTGTCGTCTTGATCTAATCTACTATGATTGGGAAGATTGTTTCGTATGCGTCATTTTAAGTTTTTATAACTCATATAGGATCTCAACCCCTATAAATCAACTCATTGTTATTTTGTCTCATATTGTAATATAAGGGTAATTGGTTTATGAATTTGGGAATGAATTAACAGGTATGGAATGAATAAAGGTGCTTCGTTTTATCTTATGATTATAGGCATATTTTATTTGTGAAGAATCATTCATACTTTTAAATGAGTTTCATTTTTAAGTCTGAGCAGTCTTACTGGTGTGACACATGTGAGATATATCTTCCTTTTTTTAAAATTAATTATAATATAATTAATTAAAGAATAATTAATTAATTGAATATAATTAATTAAAATATACTTAATTACCATATAATTAATTAAAATATAATTAATTAATTAATTAATTAATTATAATATAGTTAATTAATTATAATATTCTCTTTTTTAATAATTAAATATAATTAATTAAAATATATTAAAATTTAATGTAAAATAAAATTTTAATAAATCAACCACTATTAATAATAATAGTAATCATTTCTTCCTTTTAACCAGTTATCATAATAACAATGATTATATTCATTCTTATTTCTCATTATATTCATTCTCATTATCCTATATAAACTAACTACCCTTATAACTAAAAACATAAAAACATAGGAAGGGATAATAATAAGTCGAGTCGGGAATAAGTTTTTCTCAAATGACAAAATGATATCGTTTTACCATTATCTCGTTGGATCTTGGACTCAGGCTTGGGCAACTTGAAGTCGACAGTTGTTTAGGGTCGGGTTGAGTCGGGAATTTTTCATCCCCATTAGGATCATGTTTGTCTCGAAGCTGTGGAACATTTAATCACATACGGCTCTTTTTATGTTTTATATTACAAATATACCGAAGACATCTCTCCGAGATATTTAATAATGATTTTTCACATAGAAATTCACCTTCCTAATTTCACGAAATAGATTTTAATTTATAGTAAAATATCAATTGACATATTCCAAAAAATGCATATTTGCTAGTCTTAATAAAAATTAAGTGATGAAATACGTATGTTTGAATAGTCATATAGAAAATTTTTTCAAATATTTGTCGTATATCTTCAAGGAATGAACAAAATAATGTTAAATATGAGAGTATATCTT
Source organism: Erythroxylum gracilipes (assembly GCA_026413385.1). Classification (NCBI taxonomy): domain Eukaryota; kingdom Viridiplantae; phylum Streptophyta; class Magnoliopsida; order Malpighiales; family Erythroxylaceae; genus Erythroxylum; species Erythroxylum gracilipes. The sequence continues at coordinate 18,711,385 of JANZLC010000009.1, forward strand.
CTTCATACTTATTTATCCAACTAGAAAATAAACAAATAAATAAAAATGCTACACAAATTATTACATCATGCTTAACAAGGAGATTCAAATATTAGATAATAATTGTGTAAAATATAATGATAAAAGGATTAGTCTATTTTTAAATATTTGTATAATATTAAAATTTACAATAAACATATTTAAGTAAATCAGTCGACGAATTAATGATTTAAAATTAATGGACAATTATGATTTAATTGATATTAACAAGTTTTAATGTATTTTCGTAAATTGTATATGAATTGTAATTTCTTGTACTGTAACTAGAATTGAACCTGCGGATTTTGAGAAATTGCTCTGTTGATTAAATCACTAAAGTTATCATAAGAGAAAATCCAACAACTAGATATTATAATCCTAAGGAAAAGTGTGTTCCAACTTCCAAAGCCAATGAGATGGATCTCAATGTCACGAAAATGATGCGGAAAAAGGGTTAATTATTATCTCCTTAATCGAAGACCCACGAGGAGTAATGTGACAATTCTCTCAATTAATTTTGAACATGGACGTGGTACCCACTTTAGACAATTCGATCAGTCACACATAAGAGTAGACTTCATACATACATGAGTATGATGTTCCTCCTCATCTAATCCAATTCGGTACCGGTGCCTGTGTCTTCTGCTTCAGGACCAAGACATGGGTTGGCAGAATTGGCAGAAGCTCCTGAACTATGCCGTTTTTACAGAAGCTTTTGGCGTCGTCGCAATTACTCTTCTCAGCCTCTTAAACCCTCTATCATTTTTTGCAATTGCTAAACTCTGTTCTTACAACTATCTTGTGACAGTCACATTTGATATTGAACAACCATCTTCTTCATTTCTCTCCTCTTTTGTCCTCTACACCAATCCAGCAATTCTGTATGTTCTTGATTCAATCGTTAGTGTTGCTACTCTTGTTCATGGCCTGACAGGTAAAGCCTTTCTTATACATGATGCAACAGGTAGAACCTACAAGCCATGTCTGTACGCTGCGTGGATAACGTTAACTACTCTTCAGTTCTGTGTTGGAACGGGGATTGTAGGAACCCAACTTTTTGGAATTGATAATTACAGCTTTGAAAATGAGAAAAGTTTGTTGTGTAGAATCATATTTTTCTTGGGGTTGCATGAGACTATGCTCCAGTGGTCTAGAGCGGTGATCAAACCTGTAGTTGATCACACAATTTTCGGGGTTTCAAGAGACGAAACATGGGTTCAGAGGGTAACAATGGCTTTGGCTTTCGGTACCTTGTGGGGGTGGAGGTTGGGAGAAGAGGTCGAGTCTCTGGTTATCGTAGCTGGTGCAAAGATAAAGTTGGTGATGCCTCTAGGTGTCGCAGATTTGGTAGGTTGGTGGTTGTACTACCTCACTGTCGCAATTGGGGTGGTGAAAATCATTAAAGGCCTCATTGGGTTTTGTATGCTCATACTTTGTAGGAGGGTCTGTAAATTTCTAGCTGAACCAGATTGGTATGAAGAAAAGGTCTAATTTGGAGGTGTAGCTTCTCTAGTATATTGTTTTTTTTTCTGTTCTGATGAATAATTTCCTTTTTTTCTGTAACACAAAAATAAATAAAAATTTAAATTGCATATGAAATTATTTTCAAATTTTGTTAACACAATTTATACTGTAACTATATTTCTTTTAATTACAATTGTATCATTGGTATTAGTGTATGAAAATTTTTCTAACTCTCTAAATTATTCAATCTTGTAATATGCTAATGTTTCATAAACATTTCTCTAAGCAAAAACTCAATTTACATCTTTTTTTAAAAAAATTGACTTCCTAATTATTACTTTACCTTTTTAGACTTCACTATTTTGTTGGAGATCACTACAAGAAAATTAGTAATTAGCAATGGAAAATTACCGGCACAAATAAAATCGTTGCAAATTACCGACGGTAAACCTTTTTCTGTCGGTAACATTATCGGGAAATTTTTCATATAGCGACGGTAATAATATCCGTCGGTAAATATGGAGGAAAATTATCTAGACAAATTTTCCATCTGAATTTAGCGACAGTAGAAAATTTCCATTGGTAAAAAAGGCGGGAATTCTTGGTGGAATAAAAAAGTTTTGAGTAATTTCCGTCGGTAAAATTTAGAGGAAAATGTCATCATTTCCTTTGTCTTCAACGTTTTAAATAAAATGAAAATGACGTCGTTTGGTTTAACAACAAAATAATGTTGTTTTCCTACAAATTTAGCCCACCCAAAAGAACCCTTTATGTTTTCTTCTTCGTTTTTTCTCTCTCCCCTGCATTTTCTCCTTTTTTCCTCTCTCTTGTTTCTCTATTGTGGATTCCTCTTTTGCTCGTTGGCGTTTGCCTTCTTCGACCACTGTCATTGTGTCCTTTGGTGGAGGTAAGTCATTCAACCTTTGTTCTCTATGATCTTTTGTATGACCCGTGTTGTTCGTGTGATGTTGGATGTATTTATGATGAATATATTTAGTTTTATTCGTTTATTTGGGTATTTTGTGATTAGAAAACAATTTGAATGTATAAATGTTAGTGATGGAAGGGACAAGACGTGATTTTGGTTGTGATGTTGGGATGAATTTTTAATGCATGTAAAGTCTTTATTGAATTGCCTATTATGTTGATGTTAAATGATGGGAGTGTTCTGCTTATGTAGGTGTATTCAAATAACTAGAGGAATTGTGTTTGGGTTGTGGATAAATTGAAGTCTTTTATTTATAGAGGTGTTTAATTAATAAGCATGGTTTAAAGTTTACATTAGGATTTCTTTTCCTTTTTTCATGATGAAGATTATATTCTTTTTGCTTCTTGGGTTTTGAATTCAAGTGTTCGTTTTAGATATTGTTTGATGACTAACATTAATGATTTAATTGAATAATGTATAATTTAGGTTCATGAACTTTATTTGTAAGTTTAAGCTGGAAACCCGTGATGCAGCTTTTGTGAGGCTTATCGATGAAAATTTATATGAGCCTAAGAGTCACAGCAAGAACTTGCTTTCTTGATTCACTGGTGTAAACAATGCCACGTACTATAGTATTGAAATCAATTATAGGTGATTAATTTAATTGATTAACACTTCAACTTCAATTTGATTAATTCAAACTTAGTATTAACATAAAAAATTAATAGGCAAACTTAGTATTAACATAAGAAATTAATAGGTTTAATAGACATGACAGTTCTTTGCATGATAAACCCCTAGGATCATATATAGGCTGAAAACTTGTGATGCAGCTCCCGTGAGGCTTATCGGTGAAAAATTCAATGAGCTTAGGAGTCACAGCGAGAACTTGCTTTCTTGATTCATAAGTGTAAACAGTGCCACGTACCATAGTATTGAAATCAATTGTAGGTAATTAATTCAATTGATTAATACTTAGAGGATGTTGTGTAAAGTTTAAATGTTCTATAAACTTAGGGAACATTAAGGATACTAACTATGAAATTACTTTTTAAAATTAACAGTTTTGTAGAAATGAATAATGTTGATAGATCTTGGATGTATAGATGATTAACACCTGATGGTTTCATTAATCCTGAGTTTGTTGAGGGAGTTAAAGCTTTTATACATTATGTATGTTCTCAACCTATGTATATGGATGAGCCAAATATTAAATATCTATGTAAAAAGTGTAAACATATTCGTTTCCTTCATATTGAAGAAGTGAATGGCCATTTGCTGAGAAAAGGATTTGTTCCAAATTATTTTGAGTGGACATGACAAATGGAGCTTGATTTGTAGTACCTTAAGGGGGTAATGAAGTAAACTCGTCAGTAAATGTGGATGAGTTTGAAGGGGGGATTGGATTTAGAACAAATAATGTGGGTGTAACTGAAATTCCTTATATGCAAATGGCTTATGATACACCTAGTTATACCTTTCAGGAAAATATAGAAAATCTTGAAGAGGAACTAAAAATTATGGCCAAATTATGAGACAATAACTCAATTGTCTTCAGTTGCTTGGATATTAAACATAAAGTCTGAAAGGCATATTTCTGATCGTAGTTTTGATAAAAGTTTTGGATGATATAATGAATCGTTGCCTCTTGATCATACAATGGTTGATAGTTTTTACAATATGAAGAAACTTGTTAGGGGTCTTGGTTTGCCTATTAAAAAAACTGATTGTTGCAAATTGGGATGTATGTTGTATTAGGGAGATGATGTGGTATTACAAGAGTGCAAATTTTGTGATCAATCTAGGTTCAAGCCTAGAAAGTGTCCTATTAAACAGAAATTAGTACCCTAGAAGTAGATGTATTATTTTCTGCTAACTCCGAGACTTCAAAGACTATATGCTTATATGATTACTGCATCTCACATGAAATGGCATAATGAACCCCAACAGGAAGATGAAATAATGAGTTATCCATCAAATGCACTGGCATGGAAATATTTCAATAACACACATTATGAGTTTGCAGCTGAAAGTCGAAATGTTAGGATGGGATTGTCGACAGATAGATTCCAACCTTTTGGTTAATCTGGCCAACAATATTCATCATGACCAATCATAATTACTCCTTATAATTTGCCACCATGGATGTGTATGAATGAGGCATATATGTTCTTGACAATGATTGTGCTAGGGCCTACAAATCCAAAGCATAAAATTGATGTATTCTTACAACCATTGATATCTGAATTGTAGCATCTTTGGGAATATGGTGTGGAGACATATGATGTGTCTTTGAAACAAAATTTTGTATTGAGAGCAGCTTTGATATACATTATTAGTGATTTTTTGACATATACTACGTTGTCTGGATGGAGCACAACAAGAAAATTGGCTTGTCCTTATTGTGATAACGATTCTAATGCGTTTTATCTTCCAAACATGGCAAAACATGTTGGTTTTATAACCACAGAAAATTTCTTCTTCCAGATCATCCATTTAGACGCAATAAACAAAAGTTCATTAAGAATAGGATGGTACAAACACCTCATCCCCCTCACAAAGCTGGTGAAGAGATATTGTAGGAGATTGATCAATTAGGGTTGTTGAAAGTTACATAATTTGAAGATGATAAAGTTAATACAAGCATTAGTAAAAACTTTGGTTGGAGAAAACGAAGCATCTTTTGGAATTTTCCATATTGGAAAACTAACTTGATACATTATAATATAGATGCGATGCATATTGAAAAAAAATATTTTTGACAATGTGTTCAATACCATAATAACATTGAAGGGCGGACAAAAGACAATGCAAAATCATGAGCTGATTTGAAACTTTTTTGTGGAAGGAATGAGTTAGATAAAGATCTTTGCACCAGTAAATATCTGAAAGCATGTTACACTTTGGACAAAAACAAAAGGAAATTTGTGTGAATGGTTGAAAAGTCTAAAGTTTCCCAATGGTTGTGTTTCAAACTTGGCAAGGTGTGTGGACATAAGGAAGTACAACTTATTTGGGATGAAAAGTCATGATTGTCATGTGTTTATACAAAGGCTAATTCTAATTGTATTTCGGGAGTTGCTACCGAATAAGGGTTGGGAAGTTATAACATAATTAAGTTTGTTTTTCAAAAGCTTAACATAATCTGAAATAAAGTTGGCTGAAATGGAAAAACTAGAAAGGGAAATTCTATTAATTTTTTGCAAATTAGAAGGTATTTTTTCACCAAGCTTCTTTGACTGTATGAAACATCTGCCTGTGTACTTAGCACACGAAGCTAAACTTGCTGTTTCAGTTCAATATCGATGGAAGTATCCATTTGAGAGGTAATTATGGTAAATATGTAAATTGAAGTAATAACATGTTTTAATAACAGAATTGTAATAACCTATTCGCTAATACAGGTATTTGCATCACTTGAAGAAAAATGTCAAAAATAAGGCTAGAGTTAAAGGTTCAATATGTAATGCTTATTTAGTGGAGAAAGTAAGTACATTTTGTTCACATTATTTTGAGTCGCATGTTCACACAAGAGAAAGAAAAGTTCCTTGTAATGACAATGGGGGAGGATTGGGTGATACTAATGGTAACTTATCTATTTTCACATATCTTGGATGAACATATGGATATTCAATAAGAAGAATGTTAATAGAGGAAGAAATAGAGGTAGCCTATGTTACATTTTATTAAACTATCTAGACGTTCAACTTTTTGTGTAGTAAGTTTAAATTGATTTTTTTGTAATTAATTATTTGAGTTTTGAAATTTAGTGTTATTCACAACTAAAATGCATAATAATGATTTCAGATTATACGAGGAATAGTGACGCGAGCTAATGCCTGAGAAAACACAAGATGATATCAATAAAGAAGTTGGAAGACACTTTCCTCGATGGTTCGAGAAATATGTACGTTTTCATTTACAATTATTGAATTATTGAATTATAAGATTAAAATGTTCAAAATGACATACTAATTAATATGATAATTTCTTTTGTGTAGGCCTTAGAAATCCCAAAGAGAACAAGTTCGGATGTGATCTTATGAAAAGAGCTTTACGAATTGTTAAATCATATCTGGTGTATTTCATTAATGGATAGAAATATTATACAGAATATCATGGTGATAACATGACAACAGTAAATAATAGAGTTTGCATACAAGGAGAATTGATGGATTACTATGATAAAATTATTGAGATATTTGAAATTGAGTACCTTGCATTGCCAGTAAAGCAGAGTGTGATATTTAAGTGTGTTTGGTTTGATCCAACTCCTAATGTTAGTACAAAAATGCATAACCAATATAATCTAGTTGAAATCAACCAGTGAAGAAAATTTAAACAATTTTAACCTTTCGTGTTGGCAATGCAAACGATTCAGGTGTATTATCTCCCTTTTCCCAACTTATGACGAGATAAGTCAGATTGGTTGGACGTTTGCAAAGTTAAATTTAAAGGGATTTTTGAATTACATGGAAATGGAGAACATAGAATTGAAAGTGAAGTATTTCAAGAAGATGTTTATGAAATAAATGTATCTGTTACATATGACAAGAATAAACCTTTAAACGATCCAAATAATGAATATGTTGAAATTTCATCTAGAGAGGATGAGGAGGGCGAGAGATCTAAAGAGGAGCCTAAGTTGGATTCTAATTCTTCAGAAAAAGAAGATGATGATGACTTTGATTTACAATTAAGTGCTGATAGCGATTAATTTGTATTTGTAATAAAATATTATATTTAATAAATCAATTATTAATTCAATAATATATTGTTATATATTTAATTGAAATTTTGTATTTATGGAATATTCAATAAAATATGAATTTCAAGTTAAAATATGTCATCAAAGAGAAAACATGATATGACGCGACCAAGGTTTAGACCACCATTTGGAACCAGTTACTTTCTAGGTGAAGCATCATATTCTGTAGCTGCAACAGAATCAGATGCTATACCTTCAGCTATTACACTTGCAAATGAAGCATCACCTTCTGCACCTGCTGCTATACCATCCACCACCCTTATATCGACAGAGATATCAGGGCTAAACGATGTGGATGAAGGAGGCGGCCTCCAGCTTGAAGCTGAGGGAGTTGATGAAAGAACTTACATCACAATTGTCAACAATCTGTAAGTGAAAATACATGAAATACCATATGTTTACAATTAGGTGATTTGATTCCAATTAAATCCTATCATGACTAAGATTTTTATCCCAAATCAAATTCATCTTCAAAAAGCCCACATAAAGTAGAATGTTCAGCATAATAATATTCCTCAAATGATCAAAGTTGTCCAATTACAAATAATGCCCAAAATATCATAACACATATCTTAACAATATATATACAAGAAATTATTAACTTATTATCTTAAAATTGTGTACTTTATTAGTCTCTTTATATATAAATTACTTCTCTTTTTCAAATAAAAGTAACTAGAAAATTTTCTTAAAATTGATATTTCTACTAAACGAAAACTTCTTTGCTTCCAAGTCTGCCCTCATACTTAATCCATAAAATTATATTTCAAACATCTATTACCAAACTTACGTTTAGAAGGATCAATAGTTGTAGTAGCATAAAGACATCCAAAATTTTTCATATGCTTATAAGTGAGAATTAAATCAGTGTGCAACTCATAAGATGTTTTACCAAAAAATTGGTATAATATGGTAATGTTCATCAGGTTTGTATTTTCCTCTCCACTCTCTCGTATTGTTACGATGTATAAACATATGACCTCCAATGAATAATCCCTTATTTGGTATAATATTGTGTTTTAGATACATTTTCTTGTGTGATCAGGTCGTTACTTTCTCAAATCTATCGAGTAATTCATTCCAAAGATACCTTGAATAAGTGGTATACAAGAATTCTTCTAGTAAGTCTGTTGGACCCCAACCTTGTTTTTATTTTCTTAAGCATAATTTAAATGACTTATGAGAATTGATGGATTAATTTT
>JANZLC010000009.1:18723224-18735100 GCA_026413385.1 Erythroxylum gracilipes
CAGCATGACGCGTTATACCGCCGCTCTTTGTACTAATTTAGTTTAGTTTGTTTTCTTTCCTTGTTTTATTCAAAAAAAAACTTGGACTGCTTCCTAAATTTGCTGATCAGAAAGATGAATCTGCGAAGATTGATTCGACAGGGATTTGGAATACATGAAAATGAAAACAAACCTATCTTTTTGCATGGAATATTGGCCAACAGAAGAAACTATTGTAGGAGCACATTCATATAATTATTGTATGGCAAACATGTCTCTAAAACTAAAAACTTTAGGGAAAAGAAAAGATAATAAATTGTTGCATTTGAACCCTGTTCAACTAATAGAAGTTGGTTTTTTATTTCTTGATCAACAGAGAACATTCACTTTCCACGTTCTATATAAGTAGAAGTAGACTGCAAAAAGCCATCAATACTATGCATCGATAGCATTTATTAATATCTTTTATACACCTGAACACAATGTGATTTTCGTTCCTAAGAGCCCAAAACTGATTTGTCTTAAAAAGAAGGATATGGAATGGCTACGCAAGTTTTTGTCTCGATTTTAGTAATGGTGTCTCAGACAAACCTAAACATGGGCAGGGGCCTTTTTAAGGAAGGAGGAGCTAACACTAATGCCAAACATCATTATTTCAATTCTTTTTTTAAACTTAAATTTGAAAAAAGAAGAAAATAAAAATTATTGCAATAACTATTAAACTTTTTTAAATATAAGATTATTTTTAATTTTTTAATTACCTATAAAATTATCTAAAAAATAATTAGATACAATATTTTAGAATTTGTCAATATTTAGGATTTGCTAATTCCGTACATATTATTTTGACATAATAGTTAACCTAAAAATGCAGAACATAATCTTTAACTTGGTGAATAATTTTGACTTTTCCCATAAAGTTGAAAAACATTTAATTGCATTTTTAGATTTTAATAACTTATTGGTTAAGTTACGTAATTTAATGTAGATAAACATAATAAAGTGACCCAATAAATGATCTAAATTAATGGATCGAAGTTCAGGTTAAAAATGGATCCCGATCAGTGGGGACCAGATCTATATCGGGCTTGTGTGGAGAAACCTTATATGAAAGCTATATATAGTTAAGGTCTCCTACAGTTGCTCATATCATTAGTAAGCATAAAGATTCTTTGACCTATTAAGACAACTTATATTTTGAGAAAACTATAGAAAGACGTTGACCGTATTCCCGTGAGCAGTTCCCACAAAGACGACGGTGGATTCGCGCTCTTTTCGGTTTTAAAACGCTCGTTTGAAGTTATGGGACCGAAATTAGGTATTTTCACATTTCTTTGTTTATTACCCTTTCACGTTCGATTCGGGATACGTAACTAAGGTCACTTTATGTGCTATATGTGGTATTAGAGCAGTGACGTGATTGGGTGGTTAAAAAATGAAGATATTTTGATTTTTTTTCTCCATAAGGTTTTTAGAGAATAAAGTTATGTTTCTCGATTTTTTCTTGCTTTTTATTGCATGAAAGTAGTATGGTGAATAGTGGAAGGGGTGACGCATCTGGCGTGTGTGTTACACGCGCCAAACATATGGAGAAATAATGACCAGACGCGTGTCTAACGCGTGTACGACATGCGCCACGCGGATCTCTTGCGCGTCTGACGCAAGCGCTTGTCTGGCACGTACCCTTCATGGGACACACGACTAACATCTCCACGACGTTAGTTGCTGACATCATTATGACATTTGTAGCTGACGTCATGCCAATGTTAGCCGTAAGGAAATAAAAAAAAATTCAGATTTTCTGTAAGGGTTCCCCAGGGTGTTTTGGGTCAGTTTCCAGTCCGGGAAATTTATAAAATGAATTTTTTCATTTTTTGGATTTATTACATTGGTAATAAATTAAACTTTAAATCCAGAAAAGGAATTAAGGCGTTCTGAAACTGATTTCAAGTGAATTTTCATGCTTTAGACATCACATGAGGGAGATACTTCAAGTTTTCAAGTCTTGGGTTTCATGTTTAGTGTTCGGGATCGCATAATAGTCACCCAAAAAAAGGAATTAAAACATTTTGAAGCCATTTTTAGTGAATTTTTGTGCAACGAACTTGCCATAAGGGAGATACATGAGGTTCTCATGTCTCGAGTGGTCGGTTTAGTATCCGGTGATGCACGATGGTTGCTCTAATGAGATTTTTCCTTTACGAAAGTCTCAAATGAAGTTTTCTGATAATGTCTTCAGTACTAGTGTGTGATAGTGAGACTATGCATTCAGGTTTAATTGTTATTGATGTTATATTATCACATACCATATGCCCATAAAGAATGTAAAGATAACATAAAGTTGTGTCCCTTATATTTGTGGACCTTTTGAGTGCTGATGAGGATGTAGTCACCAAAGTGGCTTTTAAGTCAGTATATTGAATTGTTCTACTTATATGTTGGGGGGTGTCTCTGGTTTTATGTTTGGTTATTTTGCTCAAAGGTGTTGGCCTTATATAAAATTTTGAGATATGCATAAAGGCATTAGATAGAGGAAAGTTATTGCTCAATCGATTCACCCAAAGGTGATAGTGTGAAGAGAGTTGATGATTTATACTCCGATCGCTTTTATGTGGAGGTCTAATTGCATATATTATGTATTCAGCCCAAAGGCATTTCATAATATGTGTGATCGGATTCTTGGAAAAGATACTATTTAATGGGTTTGAATATCACTATTATCCTACATTTGTGCTGATCTAAACATTGTCATTTGGCAGTCACCTTTTCGGTCAACAATATCAATGTCACCATTGAAACCTTGATTGGTTTCAATATGAAGAAATGGACAGAGGATATATTGAATGCTATGGAGATAACTGAAATTGATATGGCCATACAAACGGATAGGCCATCTCTACCTACACCCATGAGCTCGAGAGCTGATAAAACAACTTATGCGGCCTAGGATCGGTCTAACAGATTATGTGTTATGACCATTAAGAGATCCATGACTGACCATTTTGCTTAGTAGACTTCCGGATACAAACATAGCGAAGGAATTTCTTAGTAATGTCTCCCAAAGGTACACAATCTCACCTAATGTTGAGATAAGTGCCTTGATGAAAGAATTATTCTCCATGAGGTATACGGGAGAAGGGGGAGTGATGGAGTACATATCAATAATGATTCATCTTCATAGTAGACTGAAGATGCCGAATATTCCTCTTCTTGATATCTTTATAGTTCATTAGACTCTAAATACACTTCCTCTAGAGTTTATTAATCTAGATATGACTTATTATTAGCTAGATGATGAATGAGACTTCAATGCTTTAATTGGCCACTGCGTTGCTGAGGAGGAGAAACTCAAGCTTGCTACTCCTACAGCCCTCAAAGAAACTAAAGGGAAGGCAAAGATGAAGCCTGCTAAGTTAACCTAAATCTTCTTCACATACTGATGTTGGTCAATCCAGTGCTAGTAAAGGTCTACATGACATAAAGAAACCAGCAGTATGAGGCCTAGAATAAAAAGACTAACACCATCAGGTAACTCTTTGGCTTATCAATTAATAGATCCAATTGTGTTGTAGGCACATTCGGCTTTAGGTGACTATAAAGTGGAGCATCTGTTCATAGTGCTTCCATAATGCAGGGGTTCATATCCAGTTTAGAGCCAAATAAAGGGAAGGAGGAACTAATGGTTGACAACAATGAAGAAGCAAATTTAATATCTATAAGGGATGTATGCTCTGAACCTTGCTGAAAAGTTCATTTTGGTTTTTACATGACACATTTATATATGATCTTGGCATCAATTTTGGACAGAGAAGGCTAACATTTTGTATTTAATGCTTCTGTTGTACAGTTGTTGTTTAATGCAAAACATAATGGTACAACTTTCTTATCATATGATTTGTATAGAATGTGTCTTACCCTAAATTAGATATATACTTCTATCTTGTTGAACAAGTCATATATAAAAAAACCCTGATGAATGATAAGTCAAACATATTATGGCATAAAGTTTAAGCCACATTTCTAGAACTAGGATTGAGAGATTGATTAAGGAAAGCATTCTCTCAATTTTAGATTATGATGATCTAGGAATATGTGTTGATTATTGCAGGGGTAAGTTGACTGAAATAAGGATAAAGTGGTTAACTTAGGTTTCTAGCTTATTGGGTCTGATACATACGGATATTAGAAAACCTTATACAGTTGCACTGTGTAATTCTAAATGTATTCTGACATTTGTTATTGATTATTTCCATTACGGTTATGTGTTTTTGGTTAAAGGTTGAAGGTTGAGAACCAATTGGGAAAATCTATCCAAAGTGTCAGATCTAACTGTGGAGGAGAATATCATGGTAAACATGGTATGTAGAATAGTTATATAGAATTAGTTAGAATTAGTTAGAATAGTGACTTAATTCACTATACTGGGTAGTCCTGAGCAAAATGGTATGTTGTCGAAAGGCATAACTACACCCTAAGAGACATGAAGAAGTCAATGCAAAACACAACTAATTTACCTCATTATCAAGAAGTGTAGTAACCCAGCCTTGCATACATTTATGTATGGGGCTGCCCTACTGAGATAGTATAATCCTTATAAGGAAAAATTGCATGCTCGTTCCGCTCGTTGCTATTTAGTAAAATATCTCGACTACTTAAAAAGCTACAGATTTTACTGTAAAGAAGGAGGGACCAAAATAGTGGAATCATAAACAGCTAAGTTTCTGAAATACGATGTCTATGGTGATGGTGGGCCCGTTGACCCTTTAGATGATAGCAAGGTGGATACTACAATTATTATGTACCTACTACTCATACATTTAGATTCGGTGGATTTAGGTCTTTGTACCGTGCCTATACAAGAGCATGAACACATACTTGTACACATAGAGGTTCCTAGGGGTACAAGATCTAATGCAGTTGGGTAGATCCACCAGAGTGAGATGACCTCCCATCCCATATAATTACATAGTCTATTAGGTGAAAAAGGACTTAGACATGTTATGAATCTAGTTACTTTTACAGAAGCTGTTTCTAAACCCAATATGGATTTGTGGTGGGATGCAATGACTATTAAGATGCATGTTGTGAAGCATAGTAAGGACTGGGAGCTGGTTGATTTGCAGCGGAACTGTAAACTTGTCAGTATAAATGAAGTTTTAAGACCTAAAGGATTTCAGGATAAAGTTCAGTAGTTTATGGGCTCGCTTAGGGAGAAAGGTTAACTTTAATGTTACCTTTTCTCTCGTATCCTTGTAGGATACATTTTGAGTGATTATAACAACTATAGCTCATGATGATATAGAGTTATATCAGATGGTTGTCAAAACTGCTTTCCTGAATAAAGACCTATATGAAAAGGTCTACATGGTATAACTTGAAGGATTTCAAGCTCTAGATGGAGCTGATATAATTTGCACATTAAGCAGATCAATATATGGTTTACATCAAACCTTCCGAACGTAATACCTTACATTTGATGAGGTTGTGACCTCTTTCAGCTTCGTGAAAAATAAAGTTAAAAAAAGATGCTTATATCACAAGGTCATGGGGAGCAAAGTTATCTTCTTATTATTGCATGTGGATGATACACTACTCACGTCAAATTACTTGACCATGTTGCATGAGGTTAGACAACTTTTAGGCAAGTACTTTGACATGAAGAACCTTGGTGAAGTATCTTTTGTCCTAGGTTTGTTGATTTATCAATATAGATCTTACCACTTATTAGGCCTCTCACAAAGTTCATACATTAAGTATGTGTTACAAGGTTTAATACGGTTAGCTGTAAACTTGTCATAACGCACCTATCTCTCATAGTGAGAGATAATTTTTGGAACAGTGTCCAAAGAATAAAGTAAAGAGAGAGGTTATGAGGAATGTTCCTAAAACTAGTACGGTTGATGGCCTGATGTATGCTCGGTAAGTGCTAGGTGGGATATTGCATTTACTGTTAGACTATTTGGTTAATATCTGAATAACCTAGGTATAGACCATTAGAATGCAGCCAAATGAGTGTTAAGATACTTAAAAGGAATCAAGGATTATACGTTGACATATAGAAAAATCAATAGTCTAAACCTTGTAGGGAATTCAGATTTAAATTTAAGCTATGTGTATGGATCATCGAAAGTCCACTTAAGGTTACATTTTTTAATCTTTACAGATGGTACAATGCTGTGGAAGAGTGTCAAGTAGACACAGGTGACTTCCTCGACCATACATGCAGAGTACATGCTATGAGACTATTTTACAGATGGTTTACCTCAGAAACTTGATTTCTGAGTTGTCTGTGGTTGATTTAGTGGCTAGACCTATTTGGTTGTAATGTGATAATCTTATTACTATACTGTTTAATAACAACAAAGAATATCAGAGGGTCTTAGCATTTGAAGGTCAAATATTTGACCATAAAGAGTTGATACAAAAAAGTGACATTAAGGTTTGAAGCATTTAAGGATCGAGCAAATGTTAACTGATAAGGTGTAAATTGCTTCGTGTTTTAGGGCATAATTTGATATATATTTAGCCATTAATTCAATCATTTAGTATGTGTTTAGGTTGGAATTGTGTTAGTTTGTTAATTATTTATGTTTTAAGTGTTTTATGGGTTAATACAAGTCTTTGAGCTTAAATATTATGTTTTTGAGGTATCTTGACGTGTTTGTTAGTGTTTCAGGGTCAACATCAAAGAGCGAAGGAGTTTAAGAGACATTTAGGCTGATACAATGACCCAAGATCATGGCATATCAGGCATATCAGGCTATGATTGTGACAGAAGCTCCAGATTTGACCCACGATTGTGACAGAAGGCTTAGATGTGAGCTAAGATTGTGACCTACAAAGGATAGACGTGCAGACACTCAGGAACATCAAGTTTCGAGGTATTTTTTGAACCTTTTGAACCTTAGAACAACCCTAAGGTTACCAAAAGTACAAGAGGATAAAAAAAAGAACAAAAAGATGTAGAGAAAAGAGCTTTTTGCATTAGCCACCATGAGAAACCCTAGAGAGAGATTATCGAGAGATAGAGGAAGAGAAGAAGGAAGAAAGAAGAAGCTAATTTAAAGTACTTCCCAGATCGGGATGTTTTCCAACGTCGTTGCCTCCTGTCATCCATTTTAGATTGTATTTCCTATTTTTTTAGTTTTATTATTGTATAGAATTGGATTGAACAGTTGATGATATGATCTAGAATATCGAGGATGTCCTAAATTCACCTTTGGAATTTTATTCTTGAATTAATGAGAATATGATTGTTTATATGTTTATTGGATATTGTTGTAGTTTGATTATGCTATTACATAATTTGATAATAAAATGAGAGGGTGAATCGAATAAAAAACGATTTAATTGGACTAACGAAAGTTAGGTGATTTATGCGGATAGAAATCTTGCATAGGCTTGCAATATTTTATTAGATAATTTCAGAACTAATTAGGGTTTTAGATAGGTTGTGAATTGAGAGATTTCAACCTCTATAATTTGATTAGGGTTTATTATTTAGGATTAATGATTATAACTCAAGAGAGAGTAATCAACCCTAGGATAGTCTAGAACCAACAATCCAATAATGCATAATCATTTAGGTTAACATTAAGGATAAGTAAAATTCCCTTTTATCTCAATTGGTAATTTCCTTTGATTGATTCTTGGGTATGTTGCAAATTACTTAATAATTAGTATTTTTGTGTTTGATTCTTAATTTCATTAATTGAATTAAATTCTCGTATTAGTTTGAATTAAATTCTCGTATTAGTTTCTTTGCGCTTGTTTTTTGTCTTAGATTTTAGGATTAGATTAGTTCTCTCCTCGTGGGATCGACACCTTTGGTACTACGTTAACAAACCATACGCTTGCAGATTATCGAGGGTTAATAATTAAAACGTACAAACAACCAAAGCCCAATCAAGTTTTTGAGGAGGCGAATAGTTTAATTCTTTAGTCTAAGGCATTTTAGTTAGTTTTTAGTTGCCATTCTTTCTTTTTATTTCTAAATCCGTGTTCTTGCATAAACATAAGAGTTATGAGAAGTTCGAGTCATGTAGCTAAAACCTTAGAGCTAGATATCACTCGATTAGAACGATCAATTAGTAAAGCTCGGCGTGAAGAAGAAGAAGAAATCGCAAAAGCTACAATGGTTGAGGAAGCAATATTTGGATCACAGAGTGAACCAAGGACGTCAATAAAGAACCCTTATGGATTTCATCAGACCAAGGTTCAATGTGGCTAACCAAGGAGTAGCTAGGCCACCCTCACAAGCAGCCTCTTTTGAAATTAAACTAGCCCTCGTAAACATGCTTCAACATAATATGCAATTCTATGGACTAACGAATGAAGATCCCAATACACATATAGTAAATTTCCTTGAAATCTGGGATACCTTTAGGTGCCATCAGATGTAGAGGATGTGGTAAAAATTAGCCTTTTCCTTTTTATCCTAAGAGATAGAGCAAAGGCCTGGTACCACTCCCTCAACCCAACCAACGTCATCACTTGGGATCAACTAGTTCGTGCATTTTTAGGCAAGTATTTTCCCCTTACCAAGACCACGAAGATTATCAAGGAGATTACTAACTTCTAGCAAAGTGACCGGAAATTGATCTATGAAGCGTGAGAATGATACAAAGACTTGCAACAAAAATGCCCACACCATAACTTACCTAAGGAGTTTTTGTTGCAAACATTCTATAATGGAGTAACCTTACATACATGAGGCACGATTGATGTAGCTTTAGGAGAATCACTAATGAGAAAGATGGTAGATGAAGTGGAAGAGTTGATAGAGGAGATGGAAAGTAATAGCTGCCTATGGATGAACGAGCGGAGTAGACAACCCATTACCTTCTGAGAACAAAAAGGAGTTATAAGTGTTGATCAAATTTACAAATTAACTCGACAACTTAACAATATGAAGGCTTCATCCTCAGCTTCGGTAAAAGTTATGCAACTAAAGTGTAAACTCTGTGGATAGATGGACCATAATACTGTGGACTGCTTCTTGATGAAGGATAATGATCCAGAGTAAGTTAGCTATATAGGAGCTCAATATGGACGAGGAGGGGGAAACAATCCCTACTCCAACACATACAATCTTGGGTGGAAGAATCATCCTAGCTTATTTGGACGAACAATGCTGAAGGATAATTTAGCCCCAAGGACAACCAAGTTTCCAACAAGATAAATCGAGCTCAATAGAATCTAAGTTGGATAGGATTTTAGATAAAATTGGAGGCATGGAGGATGCACATAAGAGGCTTGAAAGTAAGTTCAAGCAAGTCACTAAGAACTGCGCCTCTTTAATATACAATTTGGAGGTCCAAATAGGTCAACTAGTAGAGGCAATTTCAACTCAGAATGTAGGAACCCTTCCAAGCAATACCAAATCTAACCCAAAGGAACAAATCATGGCTATTACTCAGACCCAGGAAAAGAAACTCGATCATACAAAAGAAGATGGAGACAAAGGAGAAGGACAAGTAAATATGGAATTCCTTCCAAGGAGCTCGTAATTAAGCCGATCAAGGAACGTCGACCTAAATTTTCGTACCCTATTTTAGATCAACGGAAGTCAAATTCAAGTAAGGCGACAAGGAATTTTAAGGAGGATGAATTAAACAATATTGAGGACATAACATAACAACTACAAAAGAGGCTCATGCTAAGGGAATCAATCAAGAAGAAGGTTAAGGAGCTCATAGTGGAAAAAAACTCTAATATAGCACAAAAGAAAGAGGACCCAGGGAAATTTTACATTCCTTGCAGTATCAATGGAGTTAAAATTGGGAACGAGTATTAATATGATGCCCTATGCCTTTACTCAAAAATTGGGTTTATAACAGTTAGAATCTATTATGATGCTAGTAAAGATGACGAACATAATAGTTCATCGGTCGAAGGGTATTATTAATGTAACACCCCACTACCATAGAGTATATACCCGAACATCCAGAGACATTCAAGTACATATCCTATAAAAATGGTATGTTATATTAAACATAATCTCTTAAATGGCATCATAAAGAATATACAATACTTAAAAACCTCAACACTTCATTTCATTCATTAACAAAAGTTTACATTTTAGTCATTGAAACAAATATTTACATTCCTTTATACAAAAGTTCTATATGTCAAAGAAACTACAAAATATAGTCTATAACTCCTTTGATGTTATCTAACAGACCTTTGAGTCATATCTTAATCCAAAATGTGCCTCTAGACAATATTAGGAACTAGGTCTCTTGTCTTGTATCTGAAAAGCCACGTTGCAATTTTTGATGACTTTTGCGAGCTCAATGAGTGAACCATCATTGATGATCTCACTCAGGTCAAATACATAAATATCACACAACCAACCAATTTCTTAAACATTCTTTCAGAACATGAATAACCCAATCAATCACATTATCATGGCATATCACTTTATCATCACAATTTCAGAAAAGATTTCATGATCATATATTTTATGAAATGTATCAAATAATAGAATATGTCATGTATAGCATTCACTTTTAATGCACAGACAGAATCTCATATTCATTGGACCTCAGTCTGGCATTCAACTTTCGTTGAGTATATAAATATCTTTCAAAATTCAGATGTAAAAAGAACACTTCCAATACATTCCCAAATATCAAACTCCTTGGACCATTAAAGTCTGGAATTCACAAACAAATCACAAATAGTTTAATAATTGGAAGTTAAACAGAAAAAATCAATCATAGGAAGATCATCTAGGTTGACTCACAGTATGCTCCAATTTATGCTATTGCCTGAATGGTCCGACAATTTCTGAATGACGTCCGAATTGAGCATCTAAAATCATACAATTCACACATAATTCACATTACAAAATCGATCAATCAAATACTTATTCATTTGCGCACATATATATACATATGCCATGTTCAATGCATGCCCAATGACTATTACAAATATGTTTCCTTTATTCACAAATCAACTCATAATTCATACTTCAAAACTCATACATGTCTAATTTGAACTTAGGTTTACACCTCAATAATACAAATTTATTCTAAGTTCATCACTCGATCATACACTAAGGTTTATAGCTCAATATACTTGATTATTATAACATCATCAATCAATCATTAATAATCCTATCCTAATGAATTCAGATGATAATGAAATTTTTTGGAAAGGAAGGGCAATGTGTGACGAGCTTGTGATTCAAATTTCAAGTCAAACGGAGGTCCAAAAAAGAAGTTATGGTCAAAAGAGTGAAGGGTGTTCAAAGTTGTCAAACAGCAGTGCACCTTCACTGTGCACGATCGTGCACTTCCAATTGATCCTCCTCTGTCATGATCGTGCTTGTGCATGATCATGCAACCCTCTAATGTTCCCTTTTTGTCATGGTCGTGCTTGTGCACGATCATGCACTACCTCTTATTCAAACATCCTTCCAGTTTTTCTCATAATAGTGTTTCAGGTCACTTTTTCATGGCCATTTTGACAAGGAAAATGAAGTAATTAGGCAATACATTCTTCTAAAAAAATGTTCCCATATGTATTAAGTTTCTAATGAACTAAATTTAATACAATTTGGTTCAATATTTTGCCATTTATACCCCAAATTCTACAGACTATTCCCAAACCGTGACAGAATCCAAAAACTCAACTTCAAGCCAAACTAGAAACTCTTAGAGACAGAATTCAAATTTGATTCCTTCATGAAAAATATATCCATTTTCTCTAGTTTAATCTACAATTAAAATTACCCTATTTGGATATCTACATATCAACTTATGGCCAAAATACCGATAGATGTTCAGTGAAAACTCTACAGCTAACATATTCCATCACAATCAATCATTAACATCATATGGAATTCATCCTAATTCATCATCATCAATTCTCTATCATAACATGCTATAAAC
>JANZLC010000009.1:18753796-18765768 GCA_026413385.1 Erythroxylum gracilipes
TGAAGCTAAAATGAAATTAGTAAGTACCGAAAAGGGATTGAGAATGTTAATGGTGGTACCGAAAAACTAAAAAAGTTGTTGGAAATTTATAAAGTTAAAAGGGATCTTCAAGGCATTGGCTATAAGGGTGAGTGCTCTAAAGTGAATGAGAAGAAAGATGACATATCCAAATCTATCCGAGAAGAAGAAACATCGAGAAAGAATCGAAGATTTATACCCACATGTCATTTTTGTGGAGTCATTGGACATATAAGGCCAAGATGTTATCAGTTACTACAAATGATGTTTCAAAGGGGTTAAAACCAAAAATCTAGACACTCTCCATTAAATTTCCAGCAGCATCCCATGATATTGAAGCAAGCTTGGATTAGAAAGGGTCAAGTACAAGCACAAAACGTAGTGAAGGAAAAACAAGAAATTTCTCAGATTTGCTGTTAGTTACTGTTGAGGAAGTAACAGCAGGAATTGATCTACAATTAGTTACTACTGAGAAAGTAACTGCACGAACTGAAGAACTTTCAGTTACTTCGGATGATGAATCACCCAAAACACTAGAAGTTGATTTGAATCAAGATTCTTCATCTTAAATCAAGAAAACGTCATTGGAGATGTCAATGAAAGAAGAAAAACAAGAGAAAGAAAAAGGGTTGATTATCGAGAACTTGCAGGCTACTTATGTTACACATCTTCATTCTAGCTAAAGAGTAAGCTCATGTTTGAAACTCTTCAAGGGGCACAGGGACTGTGTGCTTTACATTTTTGAAGTTTTTTTGTGTTGTTAAAAACAAGGAAAAAGAGACAAAAAAGAAGAAAGGTTTATTTTTTTAGTTCTTTAGTTTTTATGTTGCTATTGTCATCTCATCTTTTTAGTAGTTTGCATTGTGACTTCTATTTGGCTCCACCAAAGACTCCTCAGCTCTCTCATCAATATGGGTCTCTTTCTTAAGTATCTTTCTCTCTCACTACACTAACAACACTTATAGTTCATTACCTGGTTTTATGAATTTGATCAGTCTGATGAAGATGGAATTGAAGTAAGTAGTGATATGTTGTCATGTATTTTGAATGGTGATAAATTGTCAACTTGACATGCTTATGATTCTTCTGTTGCACCTATGGTTGATTATTATGATTATACTTTTTGATACTGTTTTATCTCAAGGAAGAAACATCAGATTGTTTATAGTGAATGTTCCATTCAAGGGGAGATTTTAAGGTATATGTGAGACTATTCGTTTTGCTTTTTAGCATCTTTTGTCCCAAGGGGGAGAAATGTGGATGGTTGGATAATTGTGATGTTCTTTGGAACTTGATATTTTATTAAGGGGGAGTATTTGTCATATGGATTGTGCATTTGATTTATATGTCCAATTATGTTGCTTAAGGGGAGTTTCATATTTGTGATAAACAATTCCAAAAAGGGGGAGATTGTTAGGATATATGTTTTGGCATTATTTATTAATTGGACATATAAGATATTAATTGGGTGATTTGACTTGGATTCAAATTGATGAGGTTGCTACACTTATGGTTGTGAAAGAATTCTGCATAAAATAAAAGTCTATTATTATCACGTTAGTGGTATATTGCGTTGGTGAGAGTTCAAATATAGGTAAGATCTTTTAGAGATAAGTTTTCAAATAAACATAGCTAGTTTTCAAATAAACATAGCTCCTCTCGATATTAGATATCGGCACTTACGTTCTTGGATTCCATTAAAGGGATTATGGTTTCATCATCGTTCTATGGGTGTGTATTGTGCATGTTTTTATTTATAGCTGAAGCAGAGCTTGTGTTGGCGTGACTTAGCTGATTGTTGAGGTGCGTGTGTTGCTAATTTTTGGCTAAGGAAATTGATGGACTTTGTGAGCTGAATAAAAGAGAAAAATGCTGCTTGAATGGGCCGGCGTTAGTTGTTGATTAAGAGGCAATCTTACACGTGTATCTTGGAAATAAATTGGTTGGCTGCACATGGTGTTTACTTTATGAGCTAAAGATTGCATCTTATATTTCATATACGTTGAACGGAAAAATAATGCATATTATGGTGGTGTTGGATTTACAGTGACAACAGTGTTCGTGGGTGAGAAGTTTTTATAAAGGCGTAGTGTTTTCTTATTGTTGCAATTAATGTGTCCTGTGGTGATTTGTTTTATGAAGAAAGAATCAGCTATGGTGAACAGTTTCAGCTGGGTTATTTTGAGAAGATAAATCCATAGGGAAGTCTTTCTTTTGTCTCAAGTATTTTGTTGTTTAATTCTCAGTTAATTAAATATTTGAGTTATTTTTATTTATTATTGTTTTGAGTGATTTAGTTACTGTTTTTGTTATAAAAGAGTGCTGAGAAAAATCCTCTATTGAGGTTAGTAAGAGGCGGTCATACTATTGGGTGTGAAATTCTTTCACGGGAAGTGAGGTTGAGAGATAGTGTCAAGGGTTGAATAGTGTCAGCTCAGTAAAGTCTTGGGTAAATCTATTGTATTTCAGTGAAAGTTATTAAGCAGGGTGAGGGCCTCGCAGACGTAGGCAAAGTGTGTCAAACTGCGTTACCAAATTTTTGGTGTTTTGATTATTTTTATTTTCATTTGTGCCATAAACGTTCACGGTAAAATTGAAAAGTTTGCGAAACGACTACCCCTTTGGGTTTTTCAGCTTTCATTCTTTCTGTCAGTAGAGTGGCAATAATTTTATAAACCGTTGAGCAACAAGAGATTGGCCTATAATCTGTAATCATCTTGGGTCTATCCTTCTTTGGAATCAAACAAATGAAAGTATGATTAATCTCCTTCAGTAATGATCTAGAAGTAAAAAAACTCCAATACTGCATCGTTAAGAATGGGCCCATTATGGTCCAAGTTTGTTGGAAAAATCCTGCCGAAAAACCATCAAGACTCGGTGCTTTCGAGTTATGTAACCGAAAAACCACCTCTTTCACTTGTTGAGCAGTGAATGGGGCATTCAACATCTCCTGAATATCTTGACTAGGCCGGAACTCCATCACATTCCTCACTCTAAAACCATTCTATTGGACTTCTGTGCTTTTCATTAGCTTGATAAAATAGCCTCAGATATGACTTGCAATCTCCTTTTGTAGAGTTATCATATTTCCCTCATCTTTCCAAATCATGATAGTGTTTGTATTTCTCTGTGCCAACACCAACGCCTGGAAATATTTTGTGTTCATGTCACCTTCTATAAGCCAAGTCTGCCTCGCTTTTTGTTTGTAGATTGAGACCTGCAATTTAAGAGCTTCTTGATAGTTCTTTATACAGTCTATTGTTGTTTGGTCCTTATTTAATCGACTTGGTCGGTTGAATTATAAAACTTTTAACAGTTTAATTTTTCAATTCAATTTCAATTTTGTGGTTCGATTTACTTTAATAATTTTTGTTATTAAAAATTTATTTATTTATTAATTAATTGGTCATATTTTAATTTTTAATTTGTTTAATTTTTAGTAGATTTATAACGATATTCAACCTTTCAAATCTTAAACTTTTTGTTTTATCGCTTTAACTTTAATTTTTAAAACATAGAATATAGACGTTCCATCTCGAGCAATTGGATTTTGTACTAATAGAATTAAACTTTTCTTCAAACGTTTAGGTTTTAAATTGGGGATGGTTGATTATGTCATCATTGCAGTTAGTTATAATAATTATGAATAATATGAATATAATTATTGAAAATGCAGTCAATCAAACTTAAGATAACAAATATGAATGCCACTGTAATATTATAAACATAATTGCAGAATGCTGCGGCAGGCCAAGGTTTATACTGTAGATTCTGTCAAATTTTAACATGTTTAACCTTATTCAATGCTCAAAACGACATTATTTTGCACGGACAAAGTTGGACGGTCTTTAGAATACTTAAAACTATGTCATTTTGAATATTAAAAAAAGTTGCATAGAGTAATATTAAATAAAGGATTCGATATTCAGAAATTCAAGGTTTACTAACATTCGGTTGATTTTGCTCCAAAGTCAACAGAAAGATAACAGTGTCAACGTCACTATTTTTTTCTTCAATTATCTTACTCAATATGCGATTTGATTCCAAGTCTTAGATAGATAACGTATGCGAATCTGTTTTAATTTATCTGATTGTTTTCAATTCCCTTGTGACGGCGTCCCTACTCCACCAGGGTCTTTTCCGTTTCTCGGTAGTTAATCAACGTAACAATGATATTCAACTAACTCAATATCCAAGTATAGTATACCAGCTAACGTTTTGAACTGCTCCATAATATCCACCATTACTCTCATCATCTGTAGTTGTCAGATGAGGCTGCAATAGTAATCAGAATGTACAACTTGGAATATCCTTATATAAAATAAGGCAGTAACGACAAGAATTTGTATCCATTGTTTTTCTAGTTTTATTAGTTTTTACTCGTTAATGTCCTCTCCAGTTGTACTTTCTGCTTTTTCCTAGACACAAATTGTAAAGGAAATGATAAAGATTGCTTCCGATAACTCTAGGTATGTCAGAACCGGAAACTATAATTGCAGGAAAGACTGTTGAAAAATGGTTGTCAACGATTGAGACTTGAGATGAGGGTAGTTGAAACTGGGAGAACAGATCACCTCTTCTATATGGCCTATATCTATTAATTATGAGCTACACGTTTTATTTATTTATCGTGAAATGTATGGCTAAGATTTAGCATTGGGCATATGAACAGAAAATTTCACCCCGAAACTAAGCGATATAAGTATACACCATACTGCTCTTCCCATGCTCATGCATTTCTTTGTTTTGGATCTCACCTCGCCCTTTGTTCTTCCAGTTTCCTTATTTCACCCCTCCAGTAATGTCTTCTACGTTACAATGTTCTTCGTTTTCATTGATTCAATCAACTATCAAACAATTATTTAATCTCTAGAAATCGCCAAAGCATATCAACTTGCCCATTACCTGTTGTTAGAACTTAGAACTCTGCTTTTGGACTTTTACAACTTTATTTTCTTGTTTAAAAATTTGAATTAATCCTAGTCAATAATACGTTCTCATCCCTTAAGAATTAGTTAGTCAAAATTTTCATTTTGTAGACCGCGATATTAGCTGCTAGATTAAGAGATGAAATACAAGGTTTATTAGCATATATGATTCCAATATCACCTGTGTTTGAGAAGGTTGCATGAATTGTACAATTAGATAAGCGTATTTCTATTCCTTGTCCACTTTGCCTTTGAATATATCAGCAAAAACTTTCCCAGCTCCATGAGGTCCACGAATATAAAAACTTATCTACCCTCAACCAAAAGAAAAATCGAAGTCATATGCAAATTCCAAGTTAGTTTCCTCTTTCCAAGCCATAGTTTCCTCTTTCTACATGAATCCAACTTCATTAAGTATGGAGATTTTTGTCAAAAGAGCACACATTAGGAGCTTCATCGTCCTCCCATGAAGACTTACCCAAAGCTGCAACACTCACAAACGAGGAAGGAGACTCTTTCGGCTTTTACTTGGGACCCACCAGCTAAGCAGGACAAGGCCCACATTTTCTCCTCTCAGCCTAACGCTTTGTGATACTCATTATTGCCTTGTTCCTCTAGATGCTTCTCTATTTTTCTTATTCTCCTTTTGTCTATAAGCTTGCCTATATAAAGGCATCTACTGTTCAATAAATGATAAGGCAAAAAGATTAAAATTTCTGTCTTATCTCCGTTAGTTTTATCATAGTATCAAAGCTTTTCTGCATTAAGCCAGAATGGGTATCCATCTCGGCTACTATTTTTTAGTCTCTCGAGCCTCTAAGTCCTCTGTTTCCTTCTTACCTTCTTTTACTTCTTCTTTTCGTTGCTGTGCATCTTCTGCCTTTTGGTCTCCTTCATCTTCAATATGTCGTGAGGGTCATCTTACGCCAGTATCACAGGCAACCAAAATCTAAACAATGCTAGACCAAAAGACCACCCAGCTTCCCCATATTATCTTCATCCGAATGAAAACCCATCACTTGTCCTAGTGTCCTCTCCACTGATCGAACCAAATTACTATTCATGGTCTAGGTCAATGAGAATGGCACTGTTATCAAAAAATAAATTAAGATTCCTCTTATTCTCACACTATCACTCATTCAACAGGTCCTGAATCTCAAGCATTCTATGCCAAGATAGATACAAGAAAAACTTTTCAGTCAACAAAAAAACCTGTATGCAATTACTGTGGACTCCTAGGGCATATGGAAGACAAGTGTTATAGGAAACATGGATTGCCTCCCAACTTTGCAACCAAAAACAATAAATCAACTACTTACCAGTCCAAAGATGCCTACAGGTCCAGATTCAGAGCTGCCAACCAAGTTTAAATGTACCTCAACAATTCTTTAGACAACACCCTCTACACCTCAGAAGATCAGAAAGAAAGCACACAACCGAGTGTTAACTACAATCTTACTCAGGAAGAATACTACCAACTGAAGGAATTACTGCACAATGGAAATGTTCCTATGACCAATCCACCCTTGGTACCACAAATAAATGCACTAATAAAAGATGATAAAGGTACATACTCACCTATCAAACCATGTTTACCCTCACCCATTTGGATCTTGGACTCAGGTGCTACGGATCATATTATATGTAGTTTAGAATTATTTTCTGAGTATACAAATGCCAGTAATTTGACAGTGAGACTCCCCAATGGCCAACAAGTACCTGTTACACATATAGGAACAGTTCATATCTCAGGTCTAATATTGACTAATGCTCTCTATGTTCCTATCTTCTCACTTAATCTCATTTTCATTAGTTAGCTTACAAATTCCTCTCTTTGCAAACTAACCTTCACCAATCACTGTTGTGACATTTAGGATACCGAAACCTCGAAGACGATTGGTTTTGCTAAACAACTTGATGGACTTTATTACTTCACACATCAAGCTAACACAACCTTCTCTCAATTAAGCCACATTTGGCATCATCGACTAGGACACTTGTCCAACTCCAGATTGAAATTGTTGTCTTTTATAGATTCATCTATTCCTTTCCAGCATGTTACACAATGTGATATATGTCATTTACCTTTCAGATTGAGCATTTCTATAGCTTTTGCTTGCTTTGATATCATCCATGTTGACATATAGGAACCCTACCATACTGCATCTATTCATGGACACAGATTCTTCTTAACCATAGTAGATGACCATAGCTGTATGATATGGGTACATTTAATGAAGCACAAATCCGAAACGAGGGACTTAATTAGAAACTTTTTTGCCTATATGGAAAGACAGTTTGCAAAAAAAATAAAATGCATAAGAAGCGATCAAGGGGCTGAATTTTCGTTGAATGATTTCTTCTCCACAAATGGAATTCTACATGAAACCACATGCATAAACACCAACATATCTTATATGTGGCAAGAGCTTTGAATATGCAAGCAAATCTTTCGACTAAATATTGGTCAGAGTGTGTTCTACATGCAGTTTTTCTCATCAATCGAATTCCTTCACAACTCTTGTCACATAAATCACCTTATTCAATTATGTTTGGTACTAATCCTAATCTTGCTCACCTAAAGCTGTTTGGTTTCCTTTGTTTTTCCTCAACAAAGGAAGCAAACAAAGGCAAACTAGACACCAGAGTAAGAAAATATGTTTTTCTGGGTTTTTTAACAGGAATCAAAGGGTACAAGTTATTGGACTTGGAGACAAAACAGTTCTTCCTATCCAAAGATGTGTTGTTTTATGAAGATACTTTTCCCTTCCAACATCTACCCTTTGTCAACCCTTCAGTCCCTAGTCCAATCTTACTTACTCTTTCAAACTCTCCCCTCCCTGCTATGACCACTTATAAACCACATCTGATTCAAATAAATCCCTACCAGACCTACCTTTGCCTACTACTAAACCACGTCGTTCTACTAAACACTCAAAACCACCTTCCCATCTAAGGGATTATGACTGCCCCACTCTACCCCATAACTCACCACACACAGTTTCATTTGTCTTATCTTACCAACATCTATCCCCTTAGTAAAAATCCCTTTCTATGCCCATTAACAATTCTAAAGTCCCTTCCACTTACATTGAAGCAATAAAACACATCGAATGACAGAACGCAATAAAGGAAGAATTACAAGCTTTGGAAAAAAAAATCAAACGTGGGACCTTACCTACTTACCACCAGGTAAGACCACCATCGATTGCAAGTGGGTATATAAGCTTAAATATAATCAAGATGGCTCCCTTCATCGCTGCAAGAGAAGACTGGTTGCACGAGGCTTTACACAATAAACAGGGTTGGACTACACAGAAACCTTCACCTCAGTTGTAAAGCACACCACAATTCGGGTTCTACTTGCTCTCATGACCTCCCAAAACTGGCATCTCCACCAATTGGACATCAATAACACATTCCTCCACGGAGACCTCCATGAAGAGGTCTACATGAAGCCTCCACCTGGTCTTTACTTGCCTGCTTCCAAGTTGATCTGCAAACTTTAAAAAATTATGTATGGACTCAAGCATGCTAGTTGTCAATGGCATGCCAAATTGACGTTCGCACTGGTTTCTGACCACTTCTCCCATCCCGTCTCCGATCATGCCATGTTCACCAAAAGACAATGTTGTGAATTTATCATTCTACTGATTTATATAGACGATGTTCTTCTAGCAAGCACCGACCTTTCACTAATTGAAACAACTAAAAAGTTTCTAAACGATACCTTCCAGATTAAGGGCCTTGGACCAATAAAGTTTTTCCTCGGACTAGAGCTGGCACAATCCTCCATTGGCATTAATTTGTCACAATGAAGATACACCTTAGATCTCTTAGAGGACTCTAGTGTTCTCCACTGTAAACCAGCTTCAACACTTATGGGTCCAAACACGTGCTTGACAGCCTCCAGTGAACCATACACAAGTGTTAGCAGATATCAGAGCATAATAGGAAAGTTGCTTACCTTACCATTACAAGATTGGATATCAACTTTCCTATCCAGCTGTTATCCCAATTTCTTGATAGACCAACCATCGAGCATCTACAAGTCGTCAATCGTGTGTTAAGGTACCTCAAAAAGGCACCTGGTCAAGGCCTTTTATTCCCAAAGCACTCCTCAACACACCTTTGCGCTTTCTTAGACTCCAACTGGGCAACGTGTTCAGACTCATGCAAATCGGTCATTGGTTTTTGTGTGTTCCTTGGTTCTGCCTTGATTTCTTGGAAATCAAAAAAACAAGCCATCATTTCCCGCAGCTCCTTAGAAGCAGAGTAGCGGGCCTTAGCTGCTACAACTTGCGAGCTTCAGTGGTTTGCCTATCTACTCAAAGACTTCTGCTTTACGTATAAAGGAGCAGCTTACCTTTATTGTGACATCAAATTGACCATTCATATTGCTGAAAATTCCATCTTCCACGAACGCACCAAGCATATAGAGATCGACTGTCATCTTATACGTACCAAGGTATAAGAAGGGATCGTCCATCTTCTCCCAGTCGCTTCTCACTCAAAACTGGCCAACATCTTCACGAAAACATTATCCAGAGGCCCATCTAAGACACTCTTGCTTAAGCTAGGTATACACGATGTGTATACTCCACCTTACGAGGGCCTGTCAAAAGAGCACACACTAGGAGCAGGAGCTTCATCGTCCTCGCATGAAGACTTACCCAGAGCTACAACACTCATAAATGAGGAAGGAGACTCTTCTAGCTTTTAACTGGGACCCACTAACTAAGCAGGACAAGGCCCGCGTTTTCTCCTCCTAGCCCAACGCTTTGTGATACTCATTATTACCTTGTTCTTCTAGATGGTTCTCTATTTTTCTTGTTCTCCTTTCGTCTGTAAGCTTGCCTATATAAAGGCATCCACTGTTCAATAAATGATGAGGCAAAAAGATTAAAATTTCTTTCTTAACTCCGTTAGTTTTATTAGTTTTGGTACCAAAACCAATACACAAGATCGTGTTCGAGTTCAGTGCCAATAAACTGATCATCAAAGAAAAGCCATGTGATCAAAACCCTGGTTATCTTGAAAGCTTTTGGTAAGAATTCATTGATCACTGAGAGTGAGAATAAGATACTAAGGTAGAGACACGTGAAAAGTGCTATCTTATGGCTTATATTGAACGATTTTGATGATAGCTATATAATATTTCAAAATTCAAATTGAATTTATTTTCTTGTATAGATAACGATATTTCTTTTTAAAAGGAAATAAAATCATAGGAAAATTACTTTCTTCCTTGTAGGAACTTTCTTAGTAAACTTTCCTTATTAACATCTGGGAGGAACTTACCTTTTTGAAAAATTAGCTCCAGAAATTTTTGTTCTAGCATATATGATATTAAAAATCCAAAGTCAACTTAGAATTAAGATGAAGCAACGGCTAGCTAAAGAAATTGACTATTTAAAGAAGAACAACAACACTTATGAAGTAACAAGCATACACAGATTTTCTAAACATTTGAGTAGCATCTATCCTTTTGAGAGTCATATCATTCTTATTGTGCCTTATAAAGTAAAATCACTCTATCAAGAGAGAAATTGTTATTTGAGAACTTACTTTTGATTATATATTTTATTCTTCTGTAAGCTTTTAGAAGCTTGTTATACACTTTGAGTGTAGAAGATTGGAGAACCTTGAAAAATATGTACTTGTGAGCTTGAAGAGGGTCATCAAATTGCTACTTGGTTTTTATAGTGAAACGCTCAAGTTGGATACTTAGGGACTAGACGTAAGCTTGAGTTGTAAGTCGAACCAGTATAAATCGACTACGTCCTTCTCTCTTTTCTCTTAATTTCTAAATTTTTGCATTTAATTATGTGTGTTCTTTTTAGCAAAAGGCTCCTTCACTTTTATAAGAGGCTCCTTTTGTTTTCAACTTGTAAGAGGTTCCTTTCAGTTTTAACAAGTGCCTTTTATTTTAATTTGTTTTAACAGGAGTTATCATTCCGTAGGCTTCTTTCGTTTAAGTAGGGTCCTATCTCACAAAAGACTCCTATCACCAAACAGGCTCCTGTCGTTTAAAGAACTTTATCGTCTAACAAGCTCTTACTGTTTTTATTCATTAACTAGGATTTGTTTATTATACGAATTAAATTAAATTGCAAAAAAATTTACACACAATTAACCCCCTCTTGAGTGTGTTTGCTTTATCATTTGATATCAGAGTGAGGTTTTATATTTATTGTGTTTTATAGTATGTGATAGATCATGACGAACAACTTAAGAAGCTTTGAAGGACAATCTGTCTCAAAGCCTCCTTACTTCAATGGAAACAACTATTCTTATTGAAAAGAGATAATGACAATCTATCTCCAATCTGTAGATATTGAAGTCTGGCAAGCCATAAGAGTTGGATAATGTAGAAGTATGGACTAATGCTCATAGAAGAAATGCACAGCTAAACGCTAAAGAAAAACATCATCTAATCTATGCATTATCTTCAGAAGAATATGAGAAAATATCCTACTGTTTTATAGCAAAGGAAATGTGGGATAAACTACAAGTCACGTTTGAAGGAAAAAATGAGGTAAAAAAAGCATAGAATAAGTCTTTTAGTGCATCAATACTCAACTATTAGCATAAAATAGGGAGAGATCATAAACGAATTCTTCGGATGATTCAATAACATCACCACGACCTTGAAGAACTTAGGAAAGATATATCCCAATGACAAGCTTATAACAAAGATTCTGAGGTCACTACCAAAGGAATGGAGACTTAAGGTGACAACTCTAAAAAGGGAAAAGGATCTAGACACTATTTCTGTTGGACCCCAAACCAATTTTGGCCTAAAGTTGGATGAATGAGATTAAATTAATTAAGGATAATTTGGGAAGACCACTTAGGTCTTAGAATTTTAAGGCTTAAGTTGGAGGTCATAAGGGTCTTTTTGCTAGCGTTAAGAGAGGTAGAAAATAGAAGAGGAAAATAGAAGAATAAGAAGAAGAGAAGTGTCGTTGAAGGGGAGAAGAGAAGAAGAAAATTAGGGTTTTGCCAAATCTGGAGATTTCAGCT
>JANZLC010000009.1:18790769-18825293 GCA_026413385.1 Erythroxylum gracilipes
CATGGGTTATGAAAGTTAAAGTGAATGAGTTGATTGAAATGGAAGTTGAAAATCAAGAAACAAAGAGAAAAAGTGTGGGAATTTGAAGAATTAAGAAAGTTTGACTTTTTGGGGAGAAATAGTTGACTTTTTTATTTAGGCAGAATTTGAGATAATGATTTTCATGAAACTTGTAGCTTCTGTTAAAAGCTTTCTGTCGCCATAAAGTATGATATTTTTCGATATCGGAATTGAAAGTTATGATTTTCCGAAGTTAAGAATATTTTGCTTTGTTTGAAAAATGCTATTAAAGGTAAGTTTGTGTATTGTGTTTTGAGGCAAATTCTGAACTGATATGTTTCGAATTGAGTTAAATGGTCTTCATGGAAGCCATAAAAGATTTTCCTAGCTTCAATGATGTATTATATGTTATTTGTGGATGTGAGAATTGAGAGATAAGAAATTGTGAAGTTTGGATGTGGTATAGGATGACCATCATTCTGGCAAAAACTTTGACTGAACAATTGACCTAGTTAGAGGTTGAAATTGTGTTTAAGTTCTTCATGAAAGTTTTAGATTATGCCTTGATCTTTTAATTGATGTAAAGTATGAAATTTTTGGACTATGAAATAGGAAGTTATGATTTTTTCAAGTTTCTGATACTGTTTAGCATGGTTATTAGTGGGAAGAAATTTTGAAGGGGTTTTTTACTCCCTTAGAGGTCGAATCGATTTTTTTGTCCTTCATGAAAGTTGTGGGTTGCTTTCTTATCTTTTCATTGATATAAAATATGACATGTTTGGACCATTGAGTTGAAAGATATGATTTTTAGAAGTTTCTTGCACTATTGAGGATAACAATTATTGGGTAGAAAGTTTGTTAGGGTTTTTGACCCTTTTACAGATGGAATTGGTTGTGGAATTCTACATGGAAGTTGTAGAGATTCCTTTGAGCTTTCAATTAATACCAAATTTGTAATTTTTGGAGTTTTGAGTGAAAAGTTATGAAATTTTGAAATTCTTTGTTTTAAAAAAAAGAAAAGGGAAATCGGAGCCAGATGGCTTGCGAGCGCGAGCCATCGTGATCGCGAGCCGGCCCTTTTGTTCGGCGACTTGCGATCATGAGCTGTCATGATCGTGAGCAGGCCTTTTTCACCGAGGGTTGCGAGCGCGAGCCGGCTACTGATTTTTGGTACTAATTTTTATTTATTTGAATTTCTTCCATTCTTTTGCTTATAACTTTTCTGTCCGATATCCGATTGACTTAGTTTTTGAAGCGTTGGATTCCTAAGACAATTACCTACATCTTCATAGGAAATTTGTGAATTTATGAGAGAAAATTGAGTTGGAAAATTTTCTGAACAAGGTTCAGTCTTTTGACAAATTCTTAATCTGTGGAGATTTGATTGAATTGATTCTTGAGGCAAAATAAAATAGAGACATGGGGCTACAAGTCTTATGAAGGAACTGAATTTTAATTTAGCCCTTAAGACTTTCAATTTCAGAATTTGAGGTCGGGTTTAGTGTGCAGTCTTGGATTAGAAAAAAATCTGAAAGTATTTTGGCCATAACGTTTGTTCTAGTCATCCAAATGAGGTGATTCTTAATTTGGATTAAACTAGAGAAATAGGGCTACAAATGTTATGAAGGACTTGAGCTTCAATTTAGTCTTTAGGAATGTCAATTTTTGGATGGAAGTAAAGTACTGGAAAATGTGTTAGCATAAAAATAATATAAAATGTTTTGGAGTATAACTTTTAGAGTAGTGCACCAAATTTAATGATTTTAGTGGCATTATGAAATTGAGACAATGAGGAACATTTCTCTAGAAGGAAGTAATAACAAATTCTTTCAATTTGATGGTTAGAAAAATGTCCTAAAGTAAGCATGTATTCAAATGAAATGTAGGGGCAAATTTGGAAGATAACTTAAAGAGTTAAGTTAAAAGGCTTATAAGGAAGGGCTTAATGGTCTTTTTGCATTCTTTAAAGACAATGTAAAGGGGCTGTCGTTTAAGAAGGATGAAAGGCACAAAATTAGAAAGAAAAAGGAAAGAAAAGAAAGAAAGGAGGAGAGGGCTTTCGGTGGAGAAGAAGAAAGGTATGAAGGTTTCGATTTTTTCTTGGGTTTCAAGCAAGATTTTAAGTAGATTCAAGGGGAAAAGTGTGGAAGAAGACAAGAGCTTCCTTCCAAGCTAAGAAAATCCGAAAATGGAGAAGATTAAGGTAAGAGATGATTTTTGATCTTTGAGTTTTTAATGAGTTTTTGGTTTAGATAGCTTAAGAATGTTATGGGTTTGTGTTTTCTAAGCTCAATGTTAGTGATTATGCTTTATGTAATGTTGAATTTGGGTGATTATGGCTTAGGGAATTTTAATTTGGAGGAAAGAATGAAGAAATAGAGAAATTGATGCTTTGGGCAAGTTTCAAGCATGGAATTTAGGTAGGTACCATGTTTATAATTTGAATTTTAAGCTATATATATGTTTTCAAAAAATCAAGAATATGATATGTTAAAAAAAATCAAGAAAAAGTATTTTCATATTCTTGGTTTTAAATGATTTAAAGGCTTGGTTTCATCACTTGAGTCAAAAGCTTCTTGCCCTAAATTTTATTTCCTTTAAATCAGACACCACTTTTCAGACAACTTCATCTTATACCTCTTTTCTCGTGATCTATATGGATGATTTCTTAGTTATAGGTTCTTCACCATCATTTATTACCTCTCTCATATAAGATCTTCATACTACCTTTTTATTAAGGATTTGATTCATATTCATCATTCCTTTAGCTTCAAAGCCACCTCATATCTAATGGTCTTTTACTAATCCAAAAGCATTATATTAAAAATCCCTCTTTTCGCATAGGCCTTCCCAAATTTAAATTTTCCACCATGCGCATTACCCATCACCCTTCCTCTGTTTAAAATCCATGGTCATCTGCTTCCCAATCACACAAAATACCGTGGCACTATTGATTCTCTTCAATACCTTTGCCTTATTTGTCTAGATATTCAATTTTTTAGTTAACAAAGTGTCTCAATGTTTATGTTATCCTATATACATTCATTGGACTATGGTCAAATGACTACCAAGGTATCCTTAATCCATACTTTCCCATGACATTTCCTTTACTTGATCCTCTTCATTTAATTTACATACCTATAGTGATATTGATTAGGCTGGTTGTTTTGATGATCATTACTTTACATTTGACTATTGTATCTTTTTAGGCCCTAATATTATATTTTAGAGTAATAACAAATAAGCTACTATTACAAGGTCTAGTATTGAGACTAAATATCGTAAGTATTGCTCCCTTTGGTACAAAACTCTGTTGTTCCCTTTTTGGTGAAATATCATTGTCCCATATAAAGCACACTTTGTGGTGTGATAATTTAAGTGTTACATTTTTTGTTGCTGATTTGATCTAAAATGCTTGTATGAAGCATATTGAGATTGATATCCATTTTATTTGAGACTTGGTCGCAAACAAGGCTTTCTTTGTCAATCATATTTCTTTTCTTCCAATCAAGTTATTAATAATATGGAAAAAGATTTGTCTTCTTCTCCATTTCACCAACTTTAAGACTAGCTCACAATTTCATAACAACGTGGGCTTAGAGGACAATAATAGCAAATGTCACAAGAATCTTAACCACCAACAGATATACTTTAATATAATACTAAAGATATCAACACATTAGATAAAATTTAATATCTATTGTATTTTATTTTATCATTTCCATCAATATTATGTATATTAAGGTTCCAAACCTCTCACAAATTAAAACAACAAAAACTTCACATTTTCCTAACTATATTCACTCCTTCAGAACAAGTATCTATAATCCAAATTTAGAATACAAGAATTTTGTTTTTATTATGTATGTCTCAGACATAATTTTGGAGTATTTTTAAAAGAACACAAGTGTTTTTCAAAAAGATTTGGGTGAATACAACATGGTATATAGTTGTGTTTTAGAACATGTTATTCTCTAAAATACAGAAGTAAGGATACAAGGTAGAACGTGACTAGGTTGCTAAAATGGAGTTTCTTTGAATAAATACACGATTTAAGATACGGGCGTGACAGATCTTATGTCTATATGTGTGGAGGAATAATGAAGCCCACTGTCACATGTTATGGCACATTTTCTCTTAAATGCAAAGGTGAAGATCATATGTTATAATGCATACATATTGATGTGACAAAGGTTTTTCTAAAGAAAAATGTGGCATGGGACACAGACATATCAGTACTAATGTCCATGTGCACAGAGAAACAATGAGTTACACGACTTATTATATATATATACACACCCGTATTCTAATTTTTTAAAAAAGCTCACATCTTAGGCCTATTCGTAGTGGACAACATTATCTTGAAATCTATTTTTAATAGATTTGAACTTTGAAAGGATTTTAAAACTTATTATAATCATGTGTTAAGTTAGGTTTAGTATGGTAAAGAGTAAGTTGAGTTAAATTGTATGAATTAGAGTTCACATATCAATATACTTATCATTGAAAAGCTAATTTGATATAAGAACATAAATATGTAATCATAATGGAGTGATTGATTATTGTAATGAAATTAGTTGATCTTAACTCCCGAGACTATAGGCACACCCAATTAACCAAATCTTATTAAAAAAATTTGTTGTTCTTATTTGTTTCTTTCATAGTATTTTATTTATTGTTGTACATTATTTTCAATATTTTAATAATTTTAGAGTCAAAAATCTTTTTTTTAATTTATTGAAATTTTAGTGATCAATATTAATATAATATAATTTTATTAAAATATGATTTTAAATGACAAGTAATTCTAATAGAAATTATGTTAATATATCAAATGATATATTCTTTAGTATCAAATAAAAAATTGAAGAAGAAATAATATTATCTTTGTTAATATTATGAAAAAACAAAACTGTTTAGTGATTAACTTTTATGTTAAAGTTAATTGACATAAGAATGTAAGGGTTACTTTTTTAAGTTTATGTTAGTATTAAAAAATTGAGTATAGTTTGTTTTTTTTATGAGCTTCATTAGATTAATTTTTTTACTAGGGTTAATTACAAAAAAAAATTTACAAACTTTGCTCAATTTTGCAATGATAACCTAAACTTTAAAAAATGACAATTAAATACTCAAATTTTTAATTTTTTTCAATTCTAGCCCGATGTTAGTATCTCCATTAATGTTGTTAACATGATTTACTACGTGTTTCAAATATCCTAAACACTTATTCACATAAGACTTAATTAAACTAACTAATAGAATTTATCTGTTGCAAATTTCATCATCAACAACAACATCAACATATCAATTCCACACTTACGAAGAGAACACACTTCACCCACTATTATACTAGAATGCAATCTCAATAATGGAAGCTCAAGATCTACCAAGGAAGAGTTACCAGAGATTCAGCAAGCAAGATTTTTGCCCAGAACCCTCTTTCCATGACTTGTTCACTTATAGAACTGCACTGTCTGTAACAGTCCCTCATCTTAAAGATCGTCTTTTTTCGCTCTAGCGATAACTTTAAACTAGCCACTCTAAGCAAAGAAAGTGAGAACCCAATGAAGAAGTCCCGCACCTGGTGAGACCTTATGTGGTTGGCTTTTGATTCCATTGTTTGGTCTGGCATCTTTATTGTCATAAGCCAAAAAGCTCATGTATATAAAAGTCTAGCCATTGTTCTCTCTTATGTTATTTTAAGTCTCTCAACATCGCTTTAGTGTTCTGGTATACTAAGTTTGTTGTTAAGATTCCTATAACTGGTGGGTAATTTTTGTTTCTTTGTATGGAATTGGGTGACTTTGTTGCCTTTATTGCCACTGGAAATATACTTTTGGAGATGTTATTAAGGTTGTTGGGTTGGGTAGATCTTAAAACTCATATTTTGCATGTATAATCAACTCTAATAACCCTAATTTCTTGATAATTAGAGTCGATTCTCTTATTGAAGGGTTCAATCTTTTAAACTCTATAGCTATTATTGTCCTTCTAATCTGGTAGCTAATACTATTGTAAAGCCCATTCATTAAAACAAACTTACCTAACAGCCTAGCCCAGCTCATAACTTTTAAAACATAAAAGAAGCCATCAGCTACAAATTTAGAGAAAAGACAACGATAAACAACTTCTTCTACTTCGTTTTCTCTCAACTTTTATAGTCGGTATGTCTTAATGTGCCATTTTTCTCCTACATGTAACACTTTCCTTATAGGTTTCCACATTTTGTTTTTTTTTTCAGCAAATTTAGAGGAAGTTGTGGTGGTTAACAACATCAAAAGTCCTCACACTTAGGTAAATTCCAGCAGCCATTTTTATGTCTTTTGTGTGACTTTGATCATCCTACACTAGCTTATAGTTGGATTGCATGTTGTGGTTGTTTGGGAGAATATATGAAGTTGCATGAAGGGATAAAGGTGGAGAAAATAGGGCTGGAAAATCATGAGAGAAGAGAAGAGAGAAGAAGAGGAGAGGTGAAGATGATGACATTGTTTTGAAAATATACGTTGCTTTTAGGGGCAGAATAAGGAATGCAGAAAAATGAAGGGTAAATTTGGAATTTAGTTACAAGAAGGGCATTTTTCGTATTAATTGAAATTGATGAGGGTAAAATGGGACTTTTAATTAGTTAAGGGTATTTTAGTAATTATAGGGGCTAGGTTGGTAAGGATATTATTTTTATAATTAAGAATAAATTAGAAAAGATAATAATGTTGGATTATTAAGTGTAAATGAGTTAGAATTTTTCGTAAATTAGTCTAATAGAATTTTGTAAATTTTAGGTACGAAGATCCAATTAAGAAATAATTTGGACTATCAATTAGTTAAGTCCGAAACCAAGGTAAGGATAACCTTGGACTTTGCTCTTAAAATAAAATACCGTTTTGTTATCAATAAATTATATTTTGAATTAGTCATTAATTAAATCAATTATTAATAGTTTCATACATGAATTACAAGGTGGTTCATATTTATATTTTGTTATGTATATTGAACTGTATTGATTGTTAATTTGGCAAAATTGTGTTTTTAAATAGAGACAGATTGATAATAGGTTGAGAATAATTGGTAAAATTTTAGAATCGTTGGCTTGTCTAGGATAGGCTACATTTGATGGTCTTAAATTGATAGGTTTTTTAGAGATGAATGAGTGATGGCTAGGTATCTTTTTGTGGAGCAGATACTGGAACATCCTGAGTCCCGAGGATGTCTTTTGCCGATGACTAGGTACCAGAGTGGTACCGAGATATCCTAAGTCCTAGGGATATCCTCTGTCGATGGCTAAGTACTAGAGTAGTACTAAGGTACCAAGAGAGATTGAGAAATTGAGGTACTCTATGCTGATATTTATAGATTTAATTATGTTTCCACTTTTGAGAGCTTATGATGAGATGAGCTGATAGGCCATTGGATGTAAGCCTATTAGGTTAAGTGGGTCCAGGCAATTTAGTTAAATATTGGAATAAAGCATAAATGACAGTTATTATTAATATTTGTGTAAATCATCATTTAGTGAAATTTTTGAGATGTTTGTTAACTGTTTGGGTTAGACTGAGGACTGTTATGTATATACGTATTATATATATGATTTAATCAGTTGACTAAGTGTTATAATTAATTATTGAGTTACTTGGTTTTAAGGGTAAGGTCAGTTATCCTCGCTGAGTTGGCAGCTCACCCTTTGCCATTATTTTTTTAAGAGATCCAGTGATTGCCAATAACCCCAGTATACGTGATTGACATAGTGGAGATTAGATGGGCCAACATATTACTTTTGTATAGTTGTTGGAATGTATATGTATATTTTAGGACGTGATAATTGAAGTAGTTGTGTTATATGGAATATTTTATGTTTGACAAACATAATCTCTTTTAGAACTAATGAGGAATTTGAAGGTTAATGGTTTGTTTTGGGAACTATTTGGTTAATTATGGTTTAAGAATTTTGGGAGTGTCACATTATGTGGTATCAGAGCGGGTTTATATTTCTAGGGACATATTGAAAAAAAAACTAATGATGTGTTCTTATCGCTTTTAGGATGGCTTCAAGAGAGGATAATGCTGACCCTGAGTCACCTAGGGAATCGGAGAGTTTGATCTGTGCTCTGAATGTGTCGGATCAGGGGGATGCCCAAGCAAATAGTGTAGGAGAAGAGGTACCAATCCCATCACAAATGATGCAGTTCTTTTAGTTGATGCAGCAAGCTATTACTGCAGCTCCAGTCCAAGGTGATTCTGGGTGGATCGTAACTATGAGCAAATCTATAAGATGGGTGCAGTAGAGTTTCGAGGTACTATTAATCCTGAGGAGGTTGAGATATGGTGGGAGCAGACAGAGATAAATTTAGACCGTAGGGAGTGTACCTCAGAAAGAAGGTTGTAGTGCATTATTTCCTTATTCTAGGGTAATGTACTGACATGATGGAAGTCAATGAAGAGATCTTATGAGACCAGAGATATGACTTAGCAGGAGTTTTAGAGAAAGCTTAGAGATAAATACACTCCATGGATAAATCAAGATCGAAAGAATATAGAGTTCATGAGTTTGGTTCAAACAGAGGAGATGTCAGTGGTAGATTATGAGGCTCACTTTACAGCCTTGTCTAAGTGTAAATTGGAGACTATGACAAATCCCGAAGATAGATGTTACAGATTTGAGTAGGTTTGAGGACAAATATTTGTTTGGGATTAGGAGCTACTACTTTTGACTTCAAGAAGTAACTAAAAACTGTACTTAGAGTGGAGGATGTAATAGAACAAGGTAAAAGGAGGAGAGAGCTAAAGGGGCAAATGGAGAGTCATCAATGAGAGGGGAGTCGACCTGTTAAGAGGGAAGCTACTCATTCATGGTCTACTAGTGCTGGGGGATTTAGGAGAGTCGATGCCACATCAAGCAGGAGTGGTAGTTTCTATCAGTATGGTGGAGGAGCTGGTAGGGATTTAGGACAGCGTAGCACTACCAGTGTACCATCAATTGGATCTGACAAAGGGGCTAGTCAAAGGTTTAGAGGATCTTTTGATAGAGGAGTTGGAGGATATCTAAGTTGTGCCACCTACGGGAGATTTCACAGAGGACCCTATTAGGGGCCTACTGGGATCAGTTAGGCATGTTATATTTGTGGAGAGCGAGGGCATTTACAGAGGAGTTGTCTGGCAATAGGGAGGAGTTCATAAATGAGGGCAGAGGAGACAGTATAGGGTCAGAGTGGTGCCTTAGGTTCGAGCAGAGGTTCAAGTAGAACTGGTAGCAGAGGTGGTGGTAGAGAAGTTGGACGTGGATCAGCAGTGGGTACAAATACTAGTCGGACATCTTCAGCTCAAAGTCAAACTCAAGCGAGGATATAACACATGAAGAGGGAGGAGGCACCTACAACCAAAGACGTCATTTCTAGTACAATTTTATTGTTTGATGTTAAAGCTTATGTATTAGTAGACCCAGGATCTACACACTCTTATATTTCTTTAGAGTTCCAAGGGAGGTTAGTCCTTTAGGATATGACCTAAGAGTATTGTTACTAGTAGGAGACTATGTGGTAGTAAGTAGTGTAATTACCAACTGACTTGATAGTGATGGATTTAAGGGATTTTGATGTGATTCTCGGGATGGATTAGCTATAATAGATTGTTATGCTAAGGAGGTGATGATAAAGTCTCTGGATAACTCAAAAGTGATATTAGTGGAGGATCGCAGAGTGGCATATCTAGCTCATATTATAAATACAGGGGAGGTGAGTCCTGAATTAAGGGATATTCCTGTGGTAAGGGAATTTCTAGAGGTATTCTTAGATGATTTATCAGGTTTACTGCCTTAACGAGAGATAGATTTCATCATTGAGACTATGCCTGAAGTGGCACTGATTTCCATTGCACCTTACAGGATGACTATTGTTGAGTTAAATGAGTTAAAAAGATAGTTATTGGAGTTGTTCGAAAAGGGCTTTATTAGACCGAGAGCATCACCTTGGGGAGCTCTAGTGTTATTTGTGAAGAAAAAGGATGGTAGGATGAGACTATGCATAGATTACCGACAGTTAAACCGAGTGAAAGTGAAGAACAAGTACTTGTTGTCGAGGATAGATGATCTTTTAGATCAGCTAAGGGGAGCTGTCATATTTTCCAAGATTGACTTAAGATTGGGATATTAGTAGCTAAGAATAGCTTAGTCAAACATTCCTAAGACAACTTTTCGTACTCAGCATAGCCATTATGAGTTTCTAGTGATGCCTTTCAGGTTGACTAATGCACCAGCTGCATTCATAATATTGATGAATAGGACTTTTCGGGAGTGTTTAGATCAGTTTGTGATAGTGTTCATTAATGATATATTGGTGTATTTAAGAAGTAAAGAGAAGTATAAGCAACAATTGAGGATTATGTTACAGATTCTGAAAGAGAGACAGTTGTATGTGAAGTTGAGTAAGTTTGAGTTTTGAATGGAGCGGGTAGTTTTTCTTGAACATATGGTGTCTCGAGAGGGAGTGATGCCTGATCCTGCTAAGGTAAAGACAATTATGGAGTGGGAATCGCCTAGAAATATATAAGTGATAAGGAGTTTTGTAGGATTTGTTGGGTATTATCGGAGATTTGTAGAAGGATTTTTGTTAATAACTAGCTCGTTAACCAAACTGTTGAAGAAAGGAGTTCAGTTTGAGTGGACTGATTAGTGTCAGGAGAGTTTTGTGGAGCTTAAGAGAGATTAACTTCCAGTCCAATTTTGGTGTTACCATCGGGTGGTGGAGGTTTTGAAGTACTGACGCTTCGAGGATAGGTTTGGGGTGTGTATTAATGCAATATGGAAAGGTAATA
Organism: Erythroxylum gracilipes; assembly: GCA_026413385.1. Lineage (NCBI taxonomy): Eukaryota > Viridiplantae > Streptophyta > Magnoliopsida > Malpighiales > Erythroxylaceae > Erythroxylum > Erythroxylum gracilipes. The sequence continues at coordinate 18,801,579 of JANZLC010000009.1, forward strand.
GCTTATGCCTCTCATCAGTTAAGATCGCATAAGTTAAATTATCCCACCCATGATCTAGAGTTAGCGACAATTGTGCGTGCTCTTTGGATTTCGAGACATTATTTATACAGGGAAACATTTCAAATCCTTACAGATCATAAGAGCCTTAAATATATATTAACTCATAGGGAGTTAAACTTAACGCAGAGAAAGTGGATTAAGCTGCTAAAGGATTATGATTATACTATTGATTAACATCCAGGGAAGGCTAATGTAGTGGTGGATGCTTTAAGTAAGAAAGACTCAAGCATAATGTCTAATTTGAGTGGACACAGTATGATGCCATTGGTGGAGTTGAGGACACTGGATGTCAAATTGGAGATTGATTATGTGAGTGGTTTATTGGCGACATTACAGGTCTAACCAGATTTAAGTGATAGAATCAGAGAGGCTCAAGCTCGAGATTCATATCTGATGCAGATGAGAGAAGAGTGCAATAGAGTAGATGGAGCATTGGTAATTGGGAGGCAAGTTTATGTGCCAGATGTAGATGGCTTACGGGAGCAGATTTTGAAGGAAGCTTATAGCACCATATGCTATGCATCCTGATACTACACGAATATATCGGAACCTGAGACCTTTTTACTAGTAGCTAACAATGAAGAAAGATGAAGTGGAGTTTGTGTCGAGGTTTTTGACTTGTTAGTAGGTTAAGGTAGAGCATCAGGCCCCAATGAAGAAATTAAGACCCTTAGCCATTCCGTTGTGGAAGCGGGAGAAAATTTTGATGGATTTTATGGTAGCATTACCGAGGACCAAAAGTAGATATGATTCAGTTTGGGTGATTGTGGATAGGCTGACTAAATCAGCTCGTTTCTTACGTATACAGCAGACAAACTCATTAGACAAGTTTTCCAAGTTGTATATTGATGAGATTGTGAGATTACACAGGGTTCTAGTGTCTATTATATCAGATTGAGATCTACGTTTACTTCTTGATTTTAAAGGAGTGTATAGACAACTTTAGGGACTAGATTGAATTTGAGTACTACATTTCACCCTCAATCAGATGGATAGTTTAAGCGTACAAATCAGACATTGGAGGATATGATGAGAGTTTATATGCTGAACTTTGAGGGTGATTGGGATAGATATTTACCTTTGATGGAGTTTGCATATAATAATAGTTATCACTCTAGTATCGGTATGGCACCATTTGAGGCATTATATGGCAGGTGGTGTAGATATCCGATATGTTGGGATATAGAGGGAGCCAGATTATTAGAGGGAGCAAAGTTAGTTGAAGAGATGATGGAGAAAATAAAGGTGGTAAGGCAATGCTTACAGGCAGCTCAGGCTGCAAAAGAAATATATAGATCAACATCGTCGGGACAATGTTGGAGATATGGTATTTCTTCGAGTATCACCTTGGAGGGGAATTCTAAAGTTTGGTAGAAGGGGAATTCTGAAGCTTGGTAGGAAGGGAAAGTTGAGTTCGAGATATATCAAATCGTATGAAATTATACAACGTGTGGGGCTGTTAGCTTATAGATTAGCATTACTGCCAAAGTTTTCACAGATTCATGATATGTTCCATGTGTCAATGTTGAGACGGTACCAATCAGATCCTAGTTATGTTATATTGAGGCCCGAGATTGAAGTTACAAATGACATGACATATAAGGAGGAGCCAATAGAGACATTAAATAGACAAATTCAGAAATTAAGGAGACGAGAGATTCTGATGGTGCGAGTTTTATGGAGTCATCATCGTTCTCCAAGAGAGGCGACTTAGGAGGTAGAGGATGAAGTTCGACATCAGTAGCCTCATTTGTTTCGAACCTCAGGTACGTAATTTAATTCCAAGGACAAAATTCTTTTAAGAGGGGGAGATTTGTAAAGCACATTCATTAGCACAAACTTACCCAACAGCCCAACCCAGCTCATAACTTTTAAAACATAAAAGAAGCCATCACCTGCAAATTTAGAGAAAAACCAACGACAAATAGCTTCCTCGTCTTCATTTTCTCTCAACTTTTACAATTGGTATGTGTCTTAATGTGCCATTTTTCTCCTACATGTAACACTTTTCTTATAGGTTTCCACATTTTGTTTGTTTTGTAGCAAATTTATAGGAAGTTGTGGTGGTTAACAACATCAAAAGTCCTCGCACTTAGGTTTCCAGCAGCCATTTTTATATCTTTTTGTATGATTTTGATCATCCTACACTAGGTTATTGTTGGATTGCATGTTGTGGTTGTTTGAGACAATATATAAAGTTGCATGATGGGATAAAGGTGGAGAAAATGGGGCTGAAAAATGATAAAAGAAGAGAAGAGAGAAGAAGAGGAGAGGGTGAAGATGACAACATTGTTCTGAAAATTTAAAGTTGCATGTAGGGGCAAAATAGGGAATGCAGAAAAGCGAAGGGTAAATTTGGAATTTAATTACAAGAAGGGAATTTTTGGTATTAATTGAAATGGATGAGGGTAAAATGAGACTTTTAATTAGTTATGGGTATTTTAGTAATTATGAGGGTTAGGTTAGTAAGGATATTATTTTTATAATTAAAAATAAATTAGAAAAGAGAATGATGTTGGATTATTAAGTGTAATTGAGTTAGAAATTTTCGTAAATTAGTCTAATAAAATTTTGTAAATTTTAGGTCCAAAGGTCCAATTAAGGAGTAATTTAGAGTATCAATTAGTTCCGAGGTAAGGATAACCTTGAACTTTGCTCTTAAAATAAAGTACCGTTTTGTTATCAATATATTATATTTTGAATTAGTCACTAATTAAATTAATTATTAATGGTTTCATACATAAATTACAAGGTGTTTCATGTTTATATTTTGTTATGTTTATTAAAGTGTATTGATTGTTAATTTCGCAAAATTGTGTTTTTAAATAAAGATGGATTGATAATAGGTTGAGAATAATTGGTGAAAATTGAGAATCGATGGCTTGACTAAGATGAGCTACATTTGATGGTTTTGGATTGATAGGTTATTTAGAGATGAGTAAATGGTGGCTAGGTATATGTCCTTGGAACAAATACCGGGGCATCTTGAGTCTCGGGGATGTCCTGTGCTGATAACTAGGTATTGGGGTGGTACCGAGATATCCTGAGTCCCAGAGATATCCTGTGTCGATGGGTAAGTACTGGAGTAGTATCGGGGTACTAAGACAGATTGAGAAATTGAGGTATCATGTGTCGATATTTATACATTTAATTACGTTTTCACTTATAAGATGAGTTGGCAGACTATTAGATGTAAGTCTCTAGGTTAAGCTGAGCCCAGACAATTCAGTTAAATATTGAAATAAAACATAAATGACAGTTATAATTAATATTTGTGTAAATCATTATTTGGTGAAATTTTTGAGATGTTTGTTAACTGTTTAGATTAGACTGATGATTGTTGTGTATATATGTATTATATGTATGATTTAATTGGTTGACTAAGTATTATAATTAATTATTGAATTACTTGGTTTTAAGGATAAGGTCGGTTAACCTCACTGAGTTAACAACTCACCCCTTGCCATTATTTTTTAGGAGATCCGATGATTGTCGATAATCCCAGTGCACGTGATTGACATAAGTAGAGATTAGGTGAAGACAACAAATTACTTTTGTATAGTTGTTGGAATGTATATGTATATTTTTGAACATAACAATTGGAATAGTTGTGTTGTATGAAATATTTTTTTTATTGACAAACAATCGTCTCTTTTGAAACTAATGAGAAATTTGATGGTTAATGGTTTGCTTTAGGAACTATTTGGTTACGTGGTTTAAGAATTTTGGGAGTTTCATAACTATAGCAATGATTGGGACAAAGAAGACCTCGTTATTAAATTTAATTAGTTATATTCAGTTGGTGCGATGTGATGGAAAAAGAAGCAGCGAAGGTTGTGCGAGAATGAAGAGCAAGCAGCGAGTTTTATTTAGATATTTTAATCCCAAAATGATGTTGTTTAGTCAAACTTTATTAGTTAGATTAATTAAACGAGGTAATTTAGTTAAACTTAATTAGTTAGTTTAATTAAGTCTGACATGTATAAGTATTTAGGGTTTTTAGAACACGTAGTAAGTCATGTCAATAATGTTAATAAACACACTAACATCATGCTAGAATTAAAAAAATTGAGAGTTCAAGTATTTAATTGTTATATTTTTAAGTTCGGGTTGTAATTACAAAATTGAGTAAAGTTTAATCTTTTTTTGTAATTAACCCTTTTTATTATGTGACTGTCACATACGAATTTTATTATTTAATAAATTAAAAATATCAAAAAAAATAAATAAATATAAAGTAAAACATATGCATAGTGCGAATATAATATATAGCTGTCACATGACAAAAATATTAATATGATGTCGTCACATCATCTACATTTATCAAAAATTAATCATTGAGTTATTTTGTTAAAAAAATAAAAATTAAGAGTATTATAGCAACACTTTTTTAACTTGGGATTAATATTATAAATTTGACTAAAGTTCTAGATCTTTTATATAATTAACTCTTAACGTTATTCTTAATAAGTTGAACTAAAGATTGACCAAATTATATATTGATTTTAAACTATAAAAGAGTTTATACACAATGACACAAAATATCTTTGAGTTACCCAAAAATTTATAAGACAAGAAATTAGAATATTATAATTTATGGCTTTAATAAGTAGATTAGAAAGAAGTGGGAACTCTTATTGAGACGATACACTTCTAAAAGGCCACGTCACTGCAGATGACACACGTGTAGATCCCGATGTCTAATTCCTTTTTATATTAGTCGCCAAAGCAGAGCAAAACAGAACAGAGCAGCAATGGTGTTGAAATCCACTGACTCTGCCTCCAAACTAAGAGTTTGTTTCTTCTTTCTCCTTTCCATCAGTGATTCGAATTCTAATTTTAATCTATTTCCTTTTTCATTTGATGATTCTTCTTGAGCTTTTAGCTGCTTCTTTTTTCGTTCCTTTTTTAGGAAGATAGACTTGGCCGGGATATGTATATCTTTAGTTGATGGTTTATGATTAATGATTGATAATTAGTTAAATTTATCAGTATTGATTATTCCAATTTAGAATGTCAGGAGATATGTGAAAAGTTATTCAATTGTGGACTGAAATTTGATAAATTTCTGCCAGTTTAAGATCAATAATCTGTTGAATGCAATCCCTGTTTGGCTGTTTGGAAACTGTAGACTTACTAACGTCAGGGAGAAAATCGATTGTGGGTTTAGGGTTTATTCCTTAACGAGGATTCTGCACAATCAGGAAAATTTTGATTGAAGTTCAGAAGTAGGCTTCGTTCTTATGCAGTTAGATTTTTTTTATTAAACCAATTTTTTGTTTTGAAAATTTTCATTAATTCCATGACATTGGCAGAAATCGCATGGGGAACACTCAAATGAGGTTTTTGGAAATTTGTCTTATAAGATGAATCAGCTTAAAAAGCAGATTCAGTCAGAAAGAGTTGTTTCAGTTAAAGTAAGTTAATTGTTTGTGACTGCCTGCTACACTTGTCTAATGGTTTTTCATGTTATTTTTGGTTGAAGCAGCTATTGTATCATGTAAAATTGCCTTCTTTTATTTGCTTGATTATATCTATATCTTTCTTACATGAGTGATTCTTCATTTGTATCTACATGTAGAAGCACTAGTTCATGTATTCGGAGTTTATAGAATCAATTAACAGTACAGACTATCTTATTATGATGTCTTCCAAAGATAATCTGTTTCCAATACATTAGCTATCTTAAAGGCCATTGGACCATATCCATTTCCGTATGTCAATTTTCTGACATGCATTTTGGCATGTAGAACAGCCAGCATATTCTGTTTCACATGTTTCATGTACAAGAAACTCATTCTTAAATTCTTGTGCAGGAGAAAATTGAGAAGAACAGGAATAAATTAGAGATTGCAATTTCTAATCTTCTGTCAGAAATATCAAGTGAGAACACATCACTTATGGGGCAGAATTCAGTTCTTAAAGTGTTTTGTTCAAGAACTGGAACTCCTCTTTGCAAGTATGGAGGGTTTACTCAAGGATCAGGAGATAAAGACTACATTAATGGTCACGAAGTTTCACCTGTAACCAGTAACAAACTTCCTTATATTGAGAAGATACCCCCATATACGACCTGGATATTTTTGGATAGGTATGTAAGATTGCTGAAGCTGTTTGCTACCTCATGTTCAATTATTTCATCTAAAAACAAATCAAGCAAATATATTTCTCAAACTTAATCACAAAAAGCACTGGTCGTACATGCACTCCATGATTGATGAAGATGGTTCATAAATTTCTTGAAACCTAAGATCAAGTTTTTTCTTGTAATCTTGAAGTAAAGATTTCAATTTTATGTTGAATCTCAAGCTTACCTTTCCCAGCACAGAAATCAAAGAATGGCTGAGGACCAGTCAGTTGTTGGAAGGAGACGCATATACTATGATCAGCATGGCAGTGAAGCACTGATCTGTAGTGACAGTGAGGAAGAGCTTGTAGAAGCAGAGGAAGAGAAACATGAATTTTCTGAGGGTGAAGATCGCATCCTATGGTAAAGCTAAGATCTACACTGTTATATTGTTTGTGGACAAAGGAAAAGCTAGATTTCTTCTGTCTATCAGTTGACAATTTCAGATTGCTTGAATACATTGTATGAGATTGAACTACACAGTTGCATTTATTACGAGTTGTCACCTTCTTAACATATCTGGCAGTGTTATTTGCTTTAGCTTTGAGAACACGTGACCTTACAAGTTGGAACGCATTTAGCAGAAGGAGCTGATGGGGGCCATACAATATGTTCATTGTCTCTCCTAAACGCCACACCACATGTATTTAATACATTTCTTTTGAGTTTTCCAGGATGGTATTTCAGGAACATGGCTTAGCTGAAGAAGCTCTCAATGTTGTAAGCCAGTTTATTGGAGTCAGCACTTCAGAACTTATGGTCATTTTCATAAGCCTCATAGCTCTTCTCATTTGATTTATCTCAGAATTATTCCTTGTTCTTGAAGATTTTCAAAAAGCTTTTAGTGTGCCAAAATGATGTACTGTGAATGGAACTTGCAGGAACGTTGTAGCATACTCAAAGAAAAATATGACGAGGAACAAAATGTTAATGATTCTGGAGATTCAGGATCTTATGGGGGCATATCTCTGGATAAGAGCCTTAATGCTGCTTTAGATTCTTTTGATAACTTATTCTGTCGGCGTTGCTTGGTACTTGACCTCTGAATATTTCTAGCTGTTATTATCTCCTAATTGAATACTCGGTCATTAAAATGCCAGAAATAATCCTTGAATTGCTCCAATCTTGATATCTATCTGCTTTTCTGGATCAAACAGGTATTTGACTGCCGCTTGCATGGCTGTTCTCAAACTTTGATCAATCCTGTGAGTGGAATTGTTCTTTGTGTCTTCAACTTGAAGTGTTGTTTATTTTTGTTTGTGTAAGCTTTGGTTGACAGAGTGAAAAGCAGCCATATTGGTCTGAATATGAAGATGACCGGAAACCTTGCAGCGATCATTGTTGTCTTCAGGTATTCTCATGTTTTCTATGTAGCATTTGTGTTATTGAAGTCCTCTATTCACATTTCATGTAGATCTGCATGATAAGTTTTCAAAGGCTGATAATAATGACGCCGCCTTGCAGCTAAGAATTGTCAAAGACTTGCCAGATGTTTCAGTTAAGAATACCTTATTTAGAACAAGAACTTCAAGCTCAGAACAGGAAAAAGAAAGCATATCTACCTTGGAGGTTAAAGATCCAGCTGCACAAGTTGGTGCTGTGACTTCTGAAAAGGGAAAACGTATCTCAGATGAAAAGGTTACAGTTACTTCAGAAGCAAACTGCGACCATGAAACTACATGTGGAGTTCTCAGTTCAGGTCCATCTGTTATAGTTGAGAACCCAGAGAATACAAGAAAGCGCAAAGTGGTACAGTATATCGATGTAGATCTAGATGAGTTGCAGTTGCAGGTAACTGAGAATTTAAATGATTCATCGTCCAAGAAACAGAAGAAACATTTGACCTTGAGCGTTGTCACTGGAGCACCTGAAGGTTTACTGAATTCTACTGATAAAACTGCCACTCATAAAAGTGAAATTCAGATGGACATAAACAAAGCAATAGAGTCCCTTGAAAAGAGATCAACAGATATTTCTCCTGTTATAGGGGAGGGAATTAGAGATGAAACCAAGTCTGCAACTGAAGTTCCCAATTTGAACCAATCATCCTCAATAGCAAGACCAATCTATGGGATCTTAAGCGGGTCTGAGTGGAAGCCTATTGAAAAGGAACTATACCTGAAGGGAGTGGAAATGTTTGGAAAAAACAGGTATAGAGTCTTCCTAATTAAGATAAACTAAGTAAATAAATGCAGATAATTTGATAAAACAAAACTTTGTATTCCCTATTTATTAAATTTGAGATTGAGCATCATATCCTTCTAGTTGTGTTTTTACCTAGTACCAAACTTTTGTTCTTTTGCAGTTGCCTTATTGCCAGGAATTTACTGTGTGGCTTGAAGACTTGCATAGAGGTGTCAAGATACATGTGTGACAGTGGATCTACAATGTTGCACAGATCAGTTGCACCAAGTTCATATATTGAAGACAATGTGAAGACTGATACAGATTGTCCGGTATGTCTTATATTGTTGTCGGTAGCATCAGTTTACTGAACAGCTCTAATTGCATCTGGAAAAGAGTACCCCTATGCCCCCAAATATCTCAAGCATTACCTTTCAAGAAAATTGAAGCTTTACTTGAGTTCTATTTTCCTGTAAATAGACTGACTTAAAAGAAGTGTAGAATAGAATGATGATGACAATAGAATTCAGCTCTCAACTAAGTGCTGTTGTGTTGTTCTTCTTAAACTTTCCCTTTTCTCCCCTTTGTCTTATTCATTTTTTCCCTTTTTTCTTCTGGGCTCTACGCTTACATTTATAAATCCTTGGGCTCCACCTTTTTCTATCCCTAGATACTGGACAGCCTTATTTTGTATTACGTTTATTCTTCAGGAGCAAGAAGTACCAACAAGATCACGCATACTTCGTCGACGGGGCAGGAATCGGAAGCTTAAATATTCTTGGAAGTCTGCTGGCCATCCATCAATTTGGAAAAGAATTGCTGATGGAAAAAACCAATCTTGTAAGCAATACACACCTTGTGGATGCCGATCAATGTGTGGAAAGCAATGTCCTTGTCTAGATAATGGAACTTGTTGTGAAAAATACTGCGGGTAAGTTGAAACTTCTACTGAAATAAAGAACAATTACAATGAATAGCTTTTGTGCACTTGCAGAGAACTTACAACATCCCAAATGTTACTAGTTTCATCAAGTTTATGAAGATGGAACAGGAATTGTTAGCCAGCCAAGTAGGTAAAGAAATTGACGATTAGCTAAAAATTATTCAGGTGCTCGAAGAGTTGCAAAAACCGTTTCAGGGGATGTCATTGTGCAAAAAGTCAATGCAGAAGTCGACAATGTCCATGCTTTGCTGCTGGTCGGGAATGTGACCCAGATGTTTGTCGAAATTGCTGGGTCAGGTAATACATGAGTACAGGTTCAGTTGACAACACACTCTCAGCTGGATGACAATTTCAATCACTTGCCTTTCGCATTGTTTACGTATTTATGTACTTATATAACGGGGAGACAGATTCAAGTTCATATCAGCACTAAAAAAACTGGAGATGAATGAAATGTTTACTTATTATTTCCTTTATCATCAGATATCTTTCAAGCTCTTGGTATAAGATACATGATGGCATTACAGTTGAGATGATTCGTGGGAATAATCTGTAGAATTCACTGTATGTGACTTCAACATAAGGCCATTCTGCACAACCTAGGCTAAGTAGATACTGAGTGGAATTCATCTCTTTGATTAAAACCTAAAACTTGAAAAGAAGCTCTAGTCTTTCCTCTGGTGATTAGCTCTTATCTGATAAGGCAAGTTGTGCTGTGAAGTCATGGATTACTCTTAACAGTCTCTGTGTCCCAAACTGGGTTTGCGGTCAGATTCATTGAAAGGTGTCACATGTTTCTCCTCTTTTCTCTGAGCAATCTGTTACAGCATAGCTTAACTAACTTGGGAGGTCTAGTAAAACAATTCATGCACTTTGGCCATCTGGCTACGTTTTCTTCTCTCTGTCTCACTAGAAAAAGGAACATCTAATCTTCCGGTATTTTCTCAAAAGCTTTCTATTTTATGCAGCTGTGGAGATGGTTCATTGGGTGAACCACCCAGACGAGGAGATGGACAATGTGGAAACATGAGACTTCTCCTTAGGCAACAGCAGAGAGTGAGCAATTTATCACATTTAGTTTATAATATGGTCTTCAAAATTATGTTGTCATGAATATCTTCTTTCTCCAGATCCTCTTGGCAAAGTCTGACGTTGCTGGATGGGGAGCCTTCTTGAAGGTAGTATCACGTATGCACTTTTTTGCCCCCGGTGTCAGATGTTAGCCACTGCTAAACCACTGAATAGTGTGATTTCAGAATCCTGTTAACAAAAATGATTATCTTGGAGAATATACTGGAGAGTTGATCTCCCACCGAGAAGCAGATAAGCGTGGAAAAATCTATGATCGTGCTAATTCATCGTTCTTATTCGATTTGAATGATCAGGCAAGTAAGTCTCATTTAGAGAATATACAATAACCATTTTGGGACATCTCCTATAAAAAAGTCGTCAATACTCTTTTAACCCACACAACATATCAAGGTTGTTACGGGCGGTATCTGAGGTTGGCAAGTAAGTTCATGTTGAATTACTTGTAAAATTCCAGGGTCAATTGCAGAAACATGTTTGTTGCCATTTTTCTTCATAGTATAAATAGCTTCTTATGTATCTTGCAGTATGTCCTAGATGCTTATCGCAAAGGGGATAAGCTGAAGTTTGCAAATCATTCATCAGATCCTAATTGCTATGCAAAGGTATATAATATTTTGGTCATCGAAATCTCCTATTAGTTTCTTGTTGATTTGAGTTAATATTTTGGATTGCTTAGGTGATGCTAGTGGCTGGAGATCATAGGGTAGGCATCTTTGCCAAGGAGCGTATTGAAGCCAGTGAGGAGCTGTTTTATGACTATCGTTACGGACCAGACCAGGCACCTGCATGGGCTCGAAAACCAGAGGGTTCCAAGAGAGATGAGTCCACAGTCCCCCAAGGTAGAGCAAAGAAGCATCAATGGCATTGATCTTGCCATGGTTTGGAGTGAGAAAGAAGTGGGACCCTGAACTTATTCAGAATTTTGGCCGATAATGATTGAAGAAACTAAGGTTACAAAAAGCAAACTCATATATAATAATAAGAGGTGAATAAGGTGTGCCTCTAGGAATTTGAGTTCCCAACAAGAAGCTTCGAGGGAACATTGAAGACGAACATTATGATTGGCACTATTGTTGAAACTTGTTCTTCAGCAATTTTGCATAGGAGACAACATCCAAGAGGTTTGCTTCTCTGGTAGAATGTATGTAAATAAACCATTGACATAGGAATAAAGGAGTTTGTGACATGCTCTTAGTGTTTTTAGACTTTAGTTTAATCTAAATTGCTAATTGGATCACAAAAATTCAAACCATGCTTGGTAGTGGACAATAAGTCCTGGCCATAAAGAGAAATCGAAAATTGAAAAATCAGGATAACATAGTTTTGTCAAATGTAATTGGCCTACCTAAAGAAAAGAAAATATCGTTAAAAAACTGCCTCAACAATTGCATGCTTCTTCTTGGGATATCCCATACCGAACAAGTGGTTAAGATACACCTTCCCATCTTTCACCGTGGAAGCCGTGGCTAATCGATGAGCAGGCCCTTTAAAGGTTGCAACCAGGGAAGCCGTTTGCCACGCATCAGAGCTCTTCACCAATCTGGCCGAAGGATTTCCTGCCACCACAATTTCAGTTGGAGACAATAGCTCCATGCCATCTCCAAAGGACAATGGCCCTCCCACAACCTCAATCAAACTCACCTTGTGTCCATTAGCAACATCAACCTTGTACAGATTGCCACTTAACGTGTGTATAACGATTAAGAAACCATCTGGGTGGTACACTATCCCATTTAGTGCAATCAAGTTTTTGTACCATTGCTTATGAGTAAAGAGCGGGTCTTTGATGATGGACATGAGCTCTCCGTCTTTGCCAACCTTCCATATTTTACTGCCCTTTGCATCTGTTACGTAGGCGTTTCCTTCTCCGTCTACTGCCACATCGTCCGCCAAGGCTTTCTCGTCGTCTGCAGAATTCAGAGGAGCCCAAATTTAATATGGAAAATAGCATACTGGTTGATGTGATTGTGAACAAAGAAAATGAAATATATGTTAGACCAAGCAGAATCAAGCCGGCGTGTTTAAATATATAGACAATAATTTTTATATGCCACCAATAAAATAACGTTACGGGCAAAAACAAAAAAGGGGAATCCATTACATGAGAATTGTATACATACCCTTTTGTTTCATATTCATTCTCCTACCACTAAGATACCTCTGGGGAATGTCCTTTAACTTGTGAAACACATTTAGTAGTATCATTTAGCCTAACAATTACTATAAACTTAAAGCCTAATAAGCTTTCCTTTTTAGTTCTATACAAGGTATAATCGTTCACAAATAAACTAATCAAAGAGCAATAATACAGAAATTTCATAAATTAATTAATTTTAAAATTTTAATAAATAAAAATATTTTGAATTATTTTTAAAATTTTCCAATTTTAACCAATTTTAACAGTTTAACTCCATGACAGGTCTTATGCAAGTCGAAGAAAACATGTTGACCATAAAACGATTTCGATCGGTTAATTTTAAGGTTGTCCGGTACTTACTTGGACCACTCAGTTGTGCTAGGAATAAGCGCTTCCAGGTGGACAAATCATAAGCCGCGAGAGCGCTGTACTTGTTTCCAAACACATCGGTGACCACCACAAGAAGGCGATTCCTAGGACGGTCGACGACAATACCGAGGGAAGCGTTGCCTTTCAACTCAGCGTCTTTGATGACTGTAATTTCCTGGAGAACAGTCCCCGGAGTGTAGTCATCGGGCACGGTGATTTGGCCGATGCCACCGTCGAAGAAGGAGACGAGGAAGCGACGGTTGATATCGTCCCACTTGGCGGACTCTCGCATGAAGCTGGAACTGTGGTAGAGGAAGACGTGGGTGGAAGGGGTAGCGAGCTCCGAAGAGATGATGTAAGCGACGGGGACGGCGGAGAGGAGGAAGAGGACGACGAGTGTTCTAGTAGAACAGAGTAAGAAAGCCATTTTGAAAGAAGGAAGGAAGGAAAGGAAAGTGTGCCGATACAAATAATCGTTTCGTTGGTTAGGACTTGGGAGCGAATATGATTTTATATATGAGTGATTTGGTTTGGTTGGTTTGGTTGGTGTTGGTTGGATGTGGGGCCTCAGCTTCAGACCAAGTTTTGAAGATTCCCTTCAATCTCGTGTATCTTTCTAGTTTGTATGAAAAATAAAAACAAAAAGGACCAAATAATCCCCAAGTTGGCCCATTTGACCCAAATCTGGCCCATTGTCGTCAAAGTTGGCCTATTAACTGCAAGGTGGCCCAATTAAATCGCTGAGATAGAGACTTGAAGAATAGAGAGAGAGAGGTACTCAATTGTTTGAATCGCAGACTCTTCTCAGGTAACCCTATGCTCTCCATTTTCTAAAACTGTGGCTTGAAGCGAGTCTATTGATTTGAATACCTCGATCTCTCTGTAAACAGTGGTTGGTTTGCTATATATTGTTGTTGTCGATGAATGTCTTGAATGTTTGAGTATATCTGGAGAGATTTGGTATTTGTTTTTGTTTTAGGTTTTATTGTTCGTGGTTGAGTTCGCAGAAATTTTCTTGCTTTTAGTATTGTTTTTTTTTTTAATCTTAGGAAATGTTTCTGATCCTTTTTTGTTTCTTTAATTTTCGACTCCGCTTTATCGCTGCGATAAAATCGCTTTACTTATGTTTATCTCCTTCCAGATGCTAGTTATAGGAAAAGATTTCGTCGATTTGTTTAGTGTTCTTGTTTTATTGTATCTAGATCTCTGTCATTTGTTTGTTCGATCATTTCTCTGGGTCGAATTCAGTATCTTTTTGTTTTGTTTTTTTGTTTGGCTTTTATTGTGTGCTGGGAGATTGTTTCAGCTTGGTTTTAGTTAATCGAATTGCTATTGATTGATCTTCTTGAAAACTTTGTATGAAATTCTCGTAGGGAATTGAAGATGTACTTTTAGACATGTTTCGCATAAATTTGTTTGATTCTGTAGTTATATTTCCTTAAAACTGTGGTTGAGGAGTATGTAAACTCGCAACTGTTTTCATGCCTTAATAGCTGTACAAGCCGTATAAATCCAAAAAACTTGACAGATTTTGCTATTATTGCACAATATTTCAGCTGGACATAACATAATTTTTGCAACACAAGATCTATTAAACCCTGAGGGTTTTAATTAATACAATTCAGTTTGATTGCCTGTTTGTTTTTGAGTTTTCTTTTTCTTTTTAAATTTGATTGACATTTCTGGAAATATTTATGTAGATTTGTACATTATTGTTATACATTCTAAGAATGCGGATGAACTGCTGGCAGATTTATTAGCCTTAGCTAGATAAGTGCAATGGCCGGTAGGATCCCTCATCCGACGTTGAAAGGACCAAGTGTTGTCAAGGAAATAATAATTGGAATTACACTTGGCTTGGCTGCTGGTGGTCTTTGGAAGATGCATCATTGGAATGAGCAGAGGAAAGTAAGAGCGTTCTATGACTTACTAGACAAAGGTGAGATCAGCGTTGTTGCAGAAGAATAAATTTCCAATTATGCTTCTAAGTGATGTGAACAGCTTCTGCAGTATTCTTATTTTGTGTCCCCCCTTGTTTGGCTCATAAGGTGAGCGTACTTAGTTTATCTCTGGAGAATAAGTTTCCTGTTGTGAAATGTGGAGCACATACTTGATTCACAGAAATGTATGACAGCTAAGTTTTGCTCAACTGGTTTTGAATTTCTTGTTCGCTTTGCAGAAATGTCAGTTTGTGA
Organism: Erythroxylum gracilipes; assembly: GCA_026413385.1. Taxonomy (NCBI): domain Eukaryota; kingdom Viridiplantae; phylum Streptophyta; class Magnoliopsida; order Malpighiales; family Erythroxylaceae; genus Erythroxylum; species Erythroxylum gracilipes. The sequence continues at coordinate 18,816,626 of JANZLC010000009.1, forward strand.
AGAACTATAACTGTAAATGCAACTGCCCTAGTGATTTTTTTTTAATTAGTAACATAACCTTTTTGGATGAGTTTAAAATTGATTCGAGTCAATGTTACAGAATAATTTATGAAAGTTCGCGTACGGTAAAACAGCTTCTGATATTGGTTGACATTCACCATTTTTCTTATAATGTGCAACTTATATTATTACAGTATGTAGTTTGGCTACGAAGAAGCAGTCACCTCGGTAAAGTGACATCTTTTGAAGTGTTAGGCAGGAGTTGTGAAGGCAAGAGGCATATTTCGTATGCAGTATGTTTACCATTGATATAATGTGCAAGTCCATGAGATATGACGCATGCAATTTTACATGATAAAACTGGATGTGGCCCCGGCGGAGACAGGAATAACATCTGGTCGTTCTGTGCACCGCTATCAGCTTAATTGTCTCGTTCTTCACTGATTTCAAGATAATATGCAACACATTATTTTTTGAATCTTCACATAGACAACCTCATTATCTCCACTAGAAGCCATTTGATCGTTCCAGGCCCCGTCCATGCATCAAATGCGTTGGTTTTGCAACAAATGCTTGCAAAACTGAGGAAGATTAGGTGCCAAATCTAATGTATCTTCCATATACATGACCCCTATTCATTCTACTTCAGAAGCTATTACTGCTACTTCAGTTTCAATCCTCCGTCATAGATCTGCAGTGCAATATACAGAGTTGAGGATGGTTCCGGCAAAAAATAGAAAAGAAAGAAACAGTCGAGGAATTTGCAAAAGCAATATAAGCAGTTTGTTACCCGACCAATAGTGTTTTGTGTGAATATCCTTTCAACCTCTCAACAAATTCAACTCGAGGCCAAGCAAGTATTTTAACAGGAAAAAGAAATTGAATCCAAATTCAGTTTCAGACTTCCAGTTGACAAGGAAAAGAAATCAAACATAAAGGTCGTGTCCATACCCATAGCGAAGGTCGAGCTTGAGTAGGATTTCTGGTGGTTCACCATCTAGCGGTTCAGCAGGCTGTGTTAGATGATATCCCTGGGGCAAACTTCCACTTCTTCGTCACCCTCATCTTGAGTATCAACCCTAAAAGCCCAAATAGTCAAACATTGAACTAATATTGCCATACACTAGTTCATTCCTCGGATCAAAGACTTGTAAACTACTGATTATTAAATCAATCCTATTAGAATCAAAAAGTATATACCAATGTAGGGTGGAAGGCTTGTCTGTTCTCCAATTTACTGAGCGCATACCTTTGCGCACCCCTATTGGATGCAATGGGAATGTCCTCAGCAAAACAAAGTTTCCATGACTTGTCCATACTTCAAACTTTATGGGGAAGATCTCACATGGTACAATGACAGAGTACGGTCTATGAAGAGAACTAACTAATGTATACTTCTGGTCTGGGGAAGGATCAAGTTGATGTATATGCAAGCTGGTGACCCGATTTCTTTCACATTTCCATCCAAAGATACCAAAATAAGTTGTGAGGTAGCATAATAATCAAATAAAACGTGATCGTACTCATCCTTGAGTCCTGGAAGGATGTAACTTCAACATTCTTCTGCTCATTAGACTGAATTTTTGGGCCAGAGGGAACCAGAGGCCTGTTTGGTGGGTCTCCCCACGATGAAGGGATGGTGCAGGCTAATAAAGAAGTGTTATCCACCTAAACAAAATTATCAAAAACAGCATTTAACATCTGATGAACGAAACAATGGTCTAGCTTTCCCTGTTTCTACATCAGTAACCCAGACTCTAATCTGACTGCTGTTGCTACCATCCTCATCAGCCCTTACACTAAAAGATAGATGCTTACTTCCTACTTACTGTTGGGACCTCCTAGAATACCTCGTGAGTTAACCTAAAAAAAAGAAAGATAAATGCTTACCATTAAGAGACCACAATACGAAATTGACCTTGGAACCATCTGAGAAGTCATACACTTCTTTCTCTCGATCTAGTGTACCATCAAGCATTAATTAATGTATACCGATACCGGTGTAGAATGACATTCGACTCTAGTGTTGCATTTCCATCTATGCTCATGCCAGCCAGTTTTTCTTCTGGCTTTGCAAATTCTACTAGTGGAAGTAGAGCTCTCCATTTGAGAAGCATAATTTTGTCTCTCCGTGGTGAAAATGACAATAAAGGAACAGGTGGAGCATCAACAATACCTCTAATTTCCGGAGGAGGAAATAAGTATCCCAAGGCTTTTGTAATTAAGCTACCAATCACCTTTTTCAAAAATATAGAAAAACCTTTTTCAAAAAAATTAAGCTACCAATCATTACAAATGCTCCCTTAAATACATGGAAATTAAGAAAAATCTTAAGTACTACATAATGACAGGTACACTTTGTTGATGCGGTAGAGATCGTGGAGGACGGTCAAGTGACCAATAAAGGCAATACAAAAACGATGAACAAATGCAAAGTATTCAAACTCCTATTAAGTGCTATCATTGTGGCAAACTAGGTCATAAAGAAGTTGATTGTTAGGATGAGCAGAAGAAAAATGCTGGTAATGAAGAAAAGCATGCCAATTTTGTGGAAGAAGAAGAGGAAAGTATGTTATTTATGGCCCATTCTTATAAAAATTCAATTGATGATATATGGTTTGTAGACAGTGGTTCTAATCATATGACAGGAGGCAAACTATCATTTAAAGAGCTTAATGGCACAAAAAAGTCAATAATATGGCTAGGTGGCAACAATTTATATCATGTTAAAGGGAGAGATATAGCTGCCACTATGACAAATGGTAATACTAAATTTCTGTCTAATGTACAGTTTGTTCCTGCTTTGACTTATAATTTATTGAGCATTGGACAAATTGATGGATAGTGGTTATAGAATTGTGTTTGATGATGGTGCATGTACAATTGTTGACAAAAAGTATGATGGTATCATTGTTATTGTTCAAAAGACAAGTAACAATATATTCCCACTTGATGTTTCTCAATTGCATAATTCTGCCTTTGTTGTTAGTAAAATTGATGAGTCAAAATTATGACATTTGCATTATGGGTGTTTAAATGAAAGTGGATTGAAGTTGCTGAGTCAAAAGAATATGGTTATTAGGTTGCCCACAATTGAATCTTTTCAGTTTTGTTAAGGATCTGTCTTGGATAAACAAAGAAAAAAGTCTTTTATGATTGAAAAATCTATTAGAACAAATTTTTGTCTTTAGTTAGTGCATACTGAATTGTGTGGACCCATGAATATAAAATCTTTTGGTAGAAATTGGTATTTTTGTTGATTATTGATGATTACAACCGTATGAATTAGCTCTATTTTTTAAAGACAAAATCTGAAACTCTTGCCCACTTTAAGAAGGTTAAGGCCTTGGCAGAAAATAAAATTGACAACAATATCAAGTGCCTTCGAACTGACAGAGAAGGTGAGTTTATATCTACTAAATTTAATGAATTCTATGAAGAATGTGGTATTTACAGGGAGCTTACTACACCATACATATTAGAGTAAATTAGTGTTGTTGAGAGGAAGAATCGAACAATGGTGGAGATGGCTAGAAGTTTGATAAAAGCCAAAGGTCTTTATAATTCTTTTTGGGATAAGAAGTTGCAATGACTGTATATCTTTTAAATATTTCTCCTACAAAGGTTGTTATGAATAAAACACCATATGAAGCATGGAAAGGTATGAAGCCTTGTGTCTGTCACTTTAAAGTTTTTTGATGTATAGCCTATGCTTTAGTTAATTATCAACTCCGCAATAAACTTGATGAAAAGTTTGAAAAGTGAATTTTTATTGGTTATTATCCTCAATCTAAAGCATATAGGTTGTATAATCTTTTAAGTAGCAAAATTATTGTTAGTACAAATGTGGAGGACATGGAATTGGGAAATTGCCCAAGTTAATGAACATGTTTCAATCCCAATCAATAATGTGGGTGATAATCAGTCTTTACAACCAAAAAAATCATCAACATCTCCTACAAGTAGTAGCTCCTCATCTCCTGAAAACGCGAGTTCCTCCTCTTCCAATGAAACTTCTCCAAGGAAATTTAAATCCTTGAAGGAAATTTATGAATCTAGTGCTTTTGCTTTGTGTGTTACAGATCCATTGTGTTATAAGGAGGCCGTGAAAAAAGAATGGTGCAAAGTCATGGATGAAGAGATGATAGCTATTCAGAAAAATCAAATATGGGAATTGATAGATTTGCTTAAGGAAAACAAGCAATTGGGCTCAAATGGATGTTCAGAACTAAGTATCACATTGATGGAAGTATACAAAAGCATAAGACACGATTTGTAGTAAAATGGTGCTCAACAAAGAAGCATTGATTTTGAAGAAACCTTCTCACCAGTTGCTCGTCGTAAAACTATAAGAATTTTGCTTGCTTTAGTCACTCATTTATCTCTTCCTATTTTCCAATTTGATGTGAAGTTTGCTTTTGAAAATGGAGGATTAGAAGAGGAAGTTTATATTTCTCAACCTGAAGGCTTTGTTTTGAAAGATGATAAAAATAAATTCTTTAAGTTAAGGAAATCTCTTTATGGGCAACTATTTTGTTGGTTATGGATTTAAAAGAAGTGAAAGTGAGTTCACTTTATATTTGAAAAGGGAAAGGGAAATGATTCTCTGGTTGTTTGCCTTTATGTTAATGACATAATTTATTTTGGGTAATGTTAATCTTTGTCGAAGAATTTTAAGTCTTTAATGATGAAGAAATTTGAGATGACAGACTTAAGTTTATTTCACTACTTTCTTGGGCATGAGGTAAAACAAAGTGCATATGGAATTTTCATTTTTCAATAAAATTATGCTGAAATTTTGATCAAAAGGTTTAATATGTTGAATTGCAACAAGGTCTCCACATTAATGAATTCAAATGAGAAATTACAATCTAAAGATGACATAGAAAAGACTTATCCGACCAATTTTCAAAAATTGATTACTGGATTGAATTATTTGACTTACACATGTTCTGACATTGAATTTTCTATTAACGTTTTATTCAGATTCATGCATAATCTTACGCAACATCATTTTGGGGCAGCTAAGAGAGCTTGAGATATGTTGTCAGAACATCTAACTTTGGGATTAAAGCAATAATTTTCAAATTGTTTGGTTACACTAATAGTGATTAGGCAGGTTCTTTGGATGATAAAAGGAGCAGTTCAGGCTATATTTTTAGCTTGGGTTAGAATCTGTCTCATGGAGTTCAAGGAAGCAAGAAATTGTTGCATTGTCACCTTCAGAGGTTGAATATATTGTTACAACTGTTGTTGCATGTCAAGAATGTGGTTAAGAAGAATATTTGCTGATTTGGGCCAATAACAATCCACTACAACTAAAATTATGTATGGTGACAAATCTATAATTCCAAGGACAAAAAATCCAACCTTTTATAGTAACATATTGACATCTGACATCATTTCATTCGCAAGATGGTAGCAAGTGAAGAAATCAAGTTAGAGTTCTACAATACAAATGATCAAGTTACTGACTCATTTACTAAGTATTTATCTTAGCATAAGAATCTTTATTTTCGACAACAACTAGGTATATGTGATTTTGAATCAAGGGAGTAAGTTGAAACTAATTCAATATCAGGCTAGTCACGACGTGTATATGTTGTTTACTGAGTCCAAGCTTACTTCCTATTGATTTGGTCAAGATTGATATTTAATATTTTATTTTATTTGTTTAGTATGTTGTAGTACATTAGTGGCTTGTTTTTTGGGTATTTGGTTGATATGTAAACTCTGAGTGAATGACGTGGTTTAACTTTTCTCTATTATATTCTTCTGTATGTTTTAGCTTCGTAAAGTGGGCATGAATTTTAAATTTTATCTTCTAAAAATAGGCTCAATTCATGCAGCTGTAATCATCAACAATCAACAAATAATACCGATTTTTACTAAAAGAATTTGTATTCATAAGTCCACACAAATCAGCATACACAAATTGAAGACAAAGATTTGCGCTAGTAGATTTTCCAACCAGAAAATACTTTCTACTTTGCTTACCTAAAACACATCATTCACAAAACTGAAAAGATTTAATTATAGGCAATCCAGTAACAATATTCTTTTGACTCAACAACTTCAATCCACTTTCATTTAAATACCCATAACATAAAAGCCATAATTTTGACTCATCAATTTTACTAACAACAAAGGCAGAATTATGCAACTGAGAAACATCAAGTGGGAACATATTGTTACTCGTCTTTTGAACAATGGCAATGATACGACCAAAATTTTATCAACAATTGTACATGCACCATCATCAAACACAATTCTACAACCATTATCCATCAATTTTCCAATGCTCAATAAATTATAAGTTAAAGCAGGAACAAACTGTACATCAGACAAATGTTTAAATGTTATCATTTGTCTTAGTGGCAACTATACTTCTCCCTTCAACATGATACACATTGTTGTCACCCAACCACACTGTTGACTTTTTTGTGTCATTAAGCTCTTTAAAAGAAGGTTTGTCTCCTGTCATATTAATAGAACAACCATTGCCCACAAACAAAATATCATCAGAATTTTTATAAAAATGGGCCATAAATATCATACTTTCCTCTTCTTCATCCACAACGTTGGCATGCTTTTCTTCATTACCAGCATTTTTCTTCTGCTTAGCTCAACAATCAACTTTTTTGTGACCTAGTTTTCCACAATGATAGCACTTAATAGGAGTTTGATTACTTTGCCTTCGTTCATCATTTTTGTACTGCCTTTGTTGGTGACTCGACTGTCCTCCACGAGCTCTACCGCATCCATGACCATGACCACCTTTGTTAGAGGACTCACTTCTCACCTGAAAGGCTTTTTTCTTCATTCAATGCTGAAGTTTTGTTAATCCTGTCCTCATAAGCCTATAAATAACTCATTAAATCATCAAAAGAATATGGAGATAAATCTTTAGACTCTTCTATGGCAGTAACCACATGATCAAATTTAGGAGTGAGACTATGCAATATTTTTTAGACTATAGTTGTAACACCCCATTTCCGCAATGACCCGAACCCAACATCGATGGTGATATCCTAGTACATGCCCCGTGAGGGTGGCGTGCTAAACACTCAATCGCTCAGAAATCGGTATACTTTTTTTTTGAAATCACAACACAATATATGTGGAAATCGATACTTAATTTGGGCCCTCATTCATTCATAAACATTTTCACTTAACACAATTTTCAATAGCCATTCGGGCCCTTTCATAAATACAAAACACTTGAGTCATTTCAAGATATAAATTTATACAAAAAGTTACGGAATATACACTTCAATACAAAATAAAGAAATGCAATGCAGATGCGAACTGATCCCGACCTCTATCCTTCACTTGAAAGTTGTAGGTATACACTCGTTGGCCTAACAGGGTATTTTTCTGAATCCTGAAAAATATTTACAAATTTTGGGTGAGTTTTGCGAACTCAATGAGTGACCATTATCAATGGTTCACTCAATCACGTAACACATATATCACACATCATACAGAATTCCAATTTCTCATTTAGTGCACTTAAACATTTATATTATGCATATGCCATTTATATGGGACTCACATTCGTTCTTATTGTTGTGACTGAGTGCCTCTCATATATACAGAATACTAGCCCATAGGGCTCAGTCAGAACAGAATACTGGGCCATAGGGCTCAGTCAGAACAAAATTCACGGAGCATAGCTCTACGTGCAGAATTAGAGTTCACGGAGCAAAGCTCTATGTGGAAGCGCTTCATATAGGCGACTCAAATTACAACTCCTTTTTATTTCATGCATTCATGAGATGGAATGCATCACTTACATTGCATGCACTTATTTAATCACATTCACTTATCATCGGACCGTAGTCCGGCATTCAACATGTAGTTGAGCATTCACTTATCATCTTGCATGCAATGCACATTCCAAAAACACTTGGTTCATCATATTCACATACAATGAGCACTTCAATAATTCAGATCAATCACATTCATATACACATTCATCATACATGGATCAATGTATACAAAATTCAAATAAAGCAAACAATAAAGTGAGACCATCTAGGTCTACTCACAGTACGCTCCAAAATAGCATTTGCTTCCAAATTCTGAAACGCCTGAATGCGGACACTTGACTTGTGCAACCCATGTATGCAAGACACACATTTCACACTCATCAATAATTGCACACGGATAATAAATGGACTATGTACAATGCATGTTCAATGAAAATCCTAGGTATGTTCTAGAACACATTTTATGCTCATTCCCATTTCAAAATTCATACATGTCCAATTGAACTTAGATTTACACTTCATTTGTACATGATCATTTAAAATTCTCCTTTCAATCTTTACCTTTTTTTATAAGCTCACATCTCAAGAACACTTGGTTACTCTATATCATAACTTAATTTCTTGTTAACTCTTTTCTACCCTCATATGATCTCATAATATCCAAATTCTCATCCAATAGGAATTCAATTTAAAATCTCACAATGCAGAATCACAAAAATTGATTCTACAATAGTCAAGCCCAAGCATTTTTCCAAACTCCATAAACTAGAATCCTTTCAAAAATCTAAAGATTCAATTGATCATACCTTAATTCTTCAACAAATGAAGAGATCTTTAGCTCAAATGGAAGCTCTTTTCTTCCTCTACCTTTTTCTCTTCTTGAACACTTCAAAATC
>JANZLC010000009.1:18843227-18854289 GCA_026413385.1 Erythroxylum gracilipes
GATACATTTTGTTCTTCTTTTGGCTCCTCTTTTAGCATGATTTTCCTCCTTGCTGCTTCCCTCCTAACTTCAGAAAACACTTATTTAGTTGTAGGCAGAGGCACTCTACTTAGGATTCTTCCACGGATATCATCCAACTTTTTGTTGAGGCTAGCCAAAAATTCAAAGACTTTTTCAATTTTCGGATGTATATCACATCTTCCTTGCACCTCGACTTTTCATCCAATAGAGGTCAATTTCCTGCCACAATGCTATCATTTCGACCCAATATTTAGTAACTTATCTATCACTTTGCTTCATTTGTCGCAGCTTTGTTTTTATCTCGTAGATCTGTGATGCATCATCAGAGTATGATTGTCGCACTCCTTCCTAGATTTCTCGAGTTGTTGGCAGAAACATAAAGGTGCGTTTGATCGGTGGTATCATGGCTTTGATAAGCAGTGACGAGACCATGGAGTTATCTATCTCCCACTGTCGTGCAGCTTGCAGGTTTGTTGGGTCTGGAACATTCCCATCTCCGATGATAAAGCTCAGCTTCCCACTCCCGATAGTTTGTTCCATTCAGTTTGTCAGAGACACTTCTTATGACCGTGGAGGATCCCTCAAGATTGGAAGTCATTTCTTGACTTACCGGGGTTGTCTCCTCAGTTTCACTCTCTTTCACGTGGCTCTAATGCCATGTGAATCAGACCTAATTTGCTCTATATTTCTTTCTTAGAGACTGCAGTACATATATACACGAATAGGATTACAGAATAGGCTAGATAATCTATACAGATACAGAATATAATCTTAGGATAATGTCTATCTCTAAGATACTGCTATCTAATCTAAAAGATCCGATTGTGATCATATCATAATATTATGAGTTAATACGTATCTTGACCACAAACCTCTGCCACCAAAGATGTCTGATAGAGTAGATTTGTTGGAATCTCGTATGGCTAATTTGGAGACTGGAGTCGAGGATATTCAATCATCTATGAGGATGGCAATGGGGGAAATGTAGCGAGCTTTGTTGCTGGAAATGAGCAAGATGATGGGTAACAGACCAGATGAAGGACAAGGGAGTGATACCTCAGGAAGGGGGCAAACTATGGCTAGTGAAAGGAATAATCAGCATCCTCAACAACCCACTTTGATGGAGCTTTCCTCTGATAATATGGAGGAATAGAGGATGTCCGTACGTAAGGTTGAACTGCCCATGTTTGATAGGCTTGACCCTATGGGGTGGATTACTAGAGCGAAAGTATATTTTGAGGTTCATAATATCTTAGCAGAGGTGAAAATTAATCTGGCTCTCCTAAGTATGGAAGAATCAACCATTCATTGGTTTAACCTTCTGAGAGAGATGGAGGTAGAATTGAATTAGGAAAATTTTAAGAGAGCTTTAATAGATAGATATGGAGGCAGGCGGTTTGAGAATCCATTCGAAGAACTTTTGGATTTGCGGCAAACTGATACAGTTGAAGGATACATCCAGGCCTTCAAATTCATATCATCACAGGTGGATTGTTTACTGAAAGAACAATTTATTGGATATTTCATGAGTGGATTGCAATCGGATATTCGGAGGAGGGTGCGTATGTTTGGTCCAGTGAACAAGTACCAAATGATGAACATCACAAGGGTTGTGGAAGAAGAGGTGGGCAGAGTTCTCGACATCGTGCACGGACTCAAAACCAAGAGTAATTTTAGGGGCAACTTTAGGGTCAACTCGAACTCTAAGGAGTCAGATCGCAAAAGCCAGTGGATCGAGTGAGATTTTCTGGTGGATTTGGGGTAGGTAGAACTCGGGAAACGTCCGGGTACCAACCTGACTCCCATGCGTAGAGTAGAGTGGCTGCACCTTCCATGGCAGCATTGATAAGGAGGCATGAGGGAGAAAGGAGGGTGTCGACAGAGAGAAACAGGGGGTTGTGTCACATTTCCTACCAAGAACTCCTAGTAATACCGTTTCGATTGACCAACGCACCAGCTACGTTTCAGCCCACAATGACATTTCAGACCCTTCCTTATAAGGTCTGTTCTGGTTTTTTTAATGACATTCTGGTATATAGTGTTGATTGGAATACTCATCTTTTGCACTTAGCAAGTGTCTTGGTGGTCTTAAAAAGAATCAGTTTGTGGTTAACAAATAGAAGTGCAGTTTTGAAAGGCAAACAGTGGAATATTTGGGTCATGTTATTTCTGGAAAAGGGGTAGCTGTTGATCCAGCAAAGGTTTTAAGTGTTGTGAGATGGCCTATTCCTCGAAATGTTAAGGGGGTGAGTGGATTTCTTGAGTTGACAGGATATTACCGAAAGTTCATTATGAACTATGGTAAAATAGCAAAACCACTCACCAAACTAACAAGAAAGAAGGGTTTCATTGGAACTTAGTAACTTTAGAGTCCTTTGAGCCATTAAAAAAGGCGTTGACTACTTCTCCGGTATTATCTCTACCAAATTTTTCCCAACCTTTTGAGGTTAAGTGTGATGCTTTGGGCAAGGGGGTAGGTGCGGTTTTGATTCAAAATAGGAGACCGATGGCCTACTACAGTAAGGCTTTTCAGAGGGAATTCTTTCTAAGTCTGCTTATGAGAAGGAACTAATGGCATTGGTGTTGGCGGTGCATCATTGGCGTCACTATTTGTTGGACAAATCATTTGTGGTGTATTCAGTCCAGAAAAGCCTTCGCCATTTGTTGCAACTGAGTTGTCTACTACGAATCAACAATGCTGGATGGCTAAGCTTTTGGGTTATCATTTTGAGGTCATTTACAAACCGGGATCAGGAAACAAAGATGCTGATGCGTTGTCACGAGTGTATGAAGAAGGAGAGCTGAAAGCCATCATTTCTTACCTGTTGTGGGCTGATGGCTGAATCCTCCAACAGGAGGTGCACCAAGACCCTATATTGAGTGGCATTATAAGGGATCTGTAGTGGGATCCAACCTCTAGAATTGGGTTTTTATGGCATCAAGGTGTTCTTTTGTACAAGGGAAGGTTGGTGATTTCAGCTCAATCCACTTTTATTCCATTACTCCTAAAAGAGTTTCACTCTTCCGCTATCGAAGGCCAGTCAGGTTTCTGCTCACCTATAGGAGAATTGCGAGCAATCTTTATTGGATCATTATGAAGAAGTCCATTCAAGACTTTGTCAAGTCTTGTGATACATGTCAAAGGCAGAAATATGCTACCACATCTCCTGGGGGTCTGCTGCAACCTTTGTCAATTCCCAACCAGATTTGGGAAGACATTTCAATGGATTTTATATCGGGACTTCCTTGATCTAAATGGTATGAAGCAGTGCTGGTCGTGGTGGATCGACTATCTAAATATGGCCATTTTATCCTATTGAAGCACCCTTATACTGCTAAAAGTGTGGCTAAGGTGTTTGTTAAAGAGGTAGTACGCTTACATGGAGTGCCACAATCGATCATAAGTGATTGTGAACCTTTGTCTGTTAGTCATTTCTAGAGGGAGTTGTTTCGTCTGGAGGGTACTATGCTTAAAATGAGCTCCTCTTATCATCCGGAAACGGATAGACAAATAGAAGTTTTCAACAGGTGTTTGGAAACTTATTTGAGGTATTTTGCTTTTGAACTGGATTTCATGGGCAGAACTGTGGTACAATACCACTTTCCATGTGTCTACGGGTTCAACTCCCTTTGAAGTGGTAAAGGAAACCCCCAACTTTGGTTTGGTATTTACATGGAGAAACTAAAGTGGAGGCAGTGACTAGAGAGTTAATGGACAAAGATGAGGCATTGCGTCAGCTTAAATACAATCCGAATAGAGTGCAAGACCAGATGAAAAAGTATGCTGATAGAAAATGAACTCCGCTGTCTTTCCAGGTGGGAGAATGGGTTTTTCTTAACCTCCGTCCCCACAAGCAGCTAACGGTGGTCCGGCGTATTAATCAAAAGCTAGCGGCAAGATACTTTGGGCCTTTTCAAATTCTAGAAAAATATGGAACAATCTCATATAAGCTCATACTACCCCTACATTCTAGAGTCCATTTGGTGTTCCATGTGTCTCAACCAAAGAAGGCTGTGGGTAACTACTCTATAGAGACAAATTTACTTGACGGAATGGAAGTGGAGTTGGATGATGTCGTGGAACCCGAAAATGTCTTAGCTAACTGAATAATTACTAAGGCAAGGGACTCAACACGCCAATGGTTAGTTAAATGGAAAGGCAAGCCAATGGAGAATGCTACATGGGAGGATGAATTTGTTATTCGCAGTCAATTTCCTCAATGAACACTTGTCTTCTAGAGAGAGGGGAGCAATGTTAGGACCAATGTGGTCGAGGGTAATTCAGGAAGGGGGGGAGAATAATAGAGACGTAAATAAGCCTAGGATATGGAGAGTATACTCGAGGAGAAAGAAAGGGGAGCAGAGAGGAGTGAGTTAGTTAGTTAGTGGCTGAGTTGGCCTTAGTAGGTAGTTTTGAGGAAAGAGGGAGAGGAGAGAGGGGTAGGAGAAAAGTAAGAAGAAAGATATTTTAGGTATAGAGAATTTTCTTCTGTCTGAGGAGCAGTTCAACTCTGGAAGGGGTGTCCTGTGGAATCACCCTTGTAATAACAGTAGAGTCCCTTTGATCTATTCAATAATATACACTTTCTCTAGTTTATAAAGCTAGAGTTCTATCATACATTTCTTATAATTGCATGGAGATGGACAGGAAAAGATTGCTTCATTAAATTATAAATTGATGATAAAATTGGAGATTAGTGTTGATTTTGGGTTGAATTTGTACCTACTCTTTTGAACCTATGTTAGAGAGTAAATGGCAAAAATGGTTTTATTAGATATAGAAGCAAGGATTACAGGATAAAGGACTGCAATTACTTAAGTATCTTGCCTAGCTATTCAAGCTTTTACAAAATAATTCTCAAGACATCCCCTGTACTAGTGCCTAGTTCTTTTTATATATTATTCGCCATCATTATTACATTGTATCCAGATCTCGAAGTTAAGCAATTGAGTTCCCCTTATTCCTCCTTGAATACATAAGAAGTGGTCTGTCCAGTGAACCAGAATTGTTGACTGATTTGGTTTCCTTATCTGTAGTTTCTGTAACATTGCCGCCCTCCGGAAGAACGACCTTGTCCCCAAGGTGGAAGTGGGGAAACTGATCTCGTACATTTGTAGTATTAAGCCAAATAGCTTCCTCGGATGGTTTGCCTACCCATTACACAAGCACTTAGAGATACTGGAGTGTCGTTGCGAAGAATCTCTCTATGAGACAACACCAGCTTTGGTTCAAAAGGAGAGGCTTCTGATATCTCAAAACCCCTCCGGTAGATCAGTCACGACAGGATGATTGCCAATCACACGCTTGAGTTGCGAGACATGGAAAACCGGGTGAATTTTGCTGGATGGAGGTAATTCCAACTTATAAGCAACTACTCCAATGCGCTGGATAATACGAAACAACCCAAAATACTTGGGAGAAAGTTTCGGATGAACTCTTGTGGCCACAGAATCTTGACGATGAGGACGTAGTTTAAGGAACACAGCATCATCACCCACATTAAACTGAATATCGCGCCGTTTGTTGTTTGCAAATTTGATCATTCACTGTGTAGCTCGTTGGAGATTAAAACGCAATTGGCGAAGGATTTTATCACGATCCAGGAGGTTTTCTTCTACAACCGCTACACAGGTCTCACCTGGAAAAAACTGGTGTAGTGTTGGGCGGTGCTCGTGAATAAATTGCTTGAAATGGTGTAGTGTTTGTAGATTCTTGGTACGAAGTGTTGTACCAATATTCTACCCAAGCTAACCAACGAGACCAGCTATGATGTTGTTCAGAAGCAAAACAACGTAAGTAGGATTGAGGGTACGATTTAATACCTCATTTTGACCATCTGTCTCTGGATGATAGGCTGAACTCATTTGCAATTTTGTGCCTTGAGAATGAAAAATTTCCTGCCAAAAGTTGCTCATAAACACCAGATCTTGATCGCTAACAATTGATCGCGGTATGCCATGGAAACGAACAATATCTTGCACAAATGACTCAGCCACTGAGCGAGTTGTATAAGGATGTTTCAACGCCACAAAATGCCCATATTTAGAGAGTCTATCGACCACCACAAAAATACAGTCAAAGCCACGAGACTTTGGCAGACTAGTGATGAAATCCATTGATATGTCTTCCCAAATTTGGGATGGAATAGGTAAGGGACTGAGTAAACCTGTTGGTTTTTGTGCTTCATATTTCACCGTTTGACAGACCTTGCAAGTAGCAACAAATTATTTCACTGACTTCATACCTTTCCAGTATAGATTTGTAGCAAGTCGCTGGTACGTTCGATAAACACCAGAATGTCCAGCAATAGGAGTGGAATGAAATTCAACGAGCAACCTAGGAGTCCAGGAGGACATTGAAGAGACCACCAATCTTCCCTTTAAAAAAAAAGTGGTCCTGCACGAGTGAAAAATTGGGATGAGACACAGCATCGTGTTGCAATTTGGTTACAATTTTGCTGAGGTGAGGGTATGTGCTATTTTCAGTATCAACTGCAGTCTAATCAAGCCAAAAGGGACTAGTTAAGGCATGGAACTCTACTTCCTCAAATTGACGCTAAAGGGCATCGACTGCTTTGTTTAATCTTCCTGGTTTGTAGCAAATTTCAAAATCATAACCCAAAAGTTTAACTACCCAATTCTGTTGGGACGAAGTGACTATTTTCTAATGGAGGATATGTTTAAGGATGTGATGATCTGTGCGGATCAAAAACTTATTTCCAATTAGGTATGGTCGCCAATGTTGCACAGCTAGCATGAGAGCCATCAATTCTTTTTCGTAAGCAGATTTTAACAGTGTCCAAGGAGACAGAGCTTTGCTCAAATAAGCAATAGGCCGATTCTCTTGCATTAGAACTGCACCAAGTCCATTGCATCACACTCAATTGAAAATGGTTTAGTAAAATCAGGTAATTTTAACACAGGTGCTTTAGTTAAGGCAGATTTGAGAGTTTCAAAGGTTGTATTAGCATCTGTGGTCCAAGTGAACTGCTCCGGAACCTCTTTCTTAAGTAATGCTCTCAAGGGTTGAGCGATCTTCCCATAATCGCGAACGAATCTATGATAGTAGCCAGTGAGGCCCAGGAAACTTCTAACAGCCCGAAGAGAACAAGGGGCAAATGAAGGATTGCTGAAATTTTTTCAGGATCCATATACACTCCTTGAGATGAAATGACGTGACCTAAATACTTAATTGAGCTGCACCCACAAATGTTTTTCTTTGGTTGGCTTTAAATTGATGAGCCTCCAACACCTGTAAAATTGTTAATAAATGTTGCAAATGTTCCTCCCATGAAGAACTATACACCAAGATGTCATTGAAAAAAACAATGACAACTTTCGAAGATATGATCGAAATATGTCATTCATTGTTGACTGGAAGGTGGCAGGGGCATTGGTGAGCCCAAACGGCATGACAAGAAATTCGTAGTGACCAGTGTGAGTACGAAAAGCAGTTTTAGGAACATCTGCATCTGCGACTCTAATCTGATGGTACCCAGAATGTAAATCAATCTTTAAGAAGTACCGAGCTCTTGTTAGTTCGTCTAACATTTCGTGAATTATAGGAATTGGATATTTATCTGGGACAGTTGATCTGTTCAATTCTCTATAATCAACACAGAATCGCCAACTACCATCTTTCTTACGAACAAGCAAAACTGGACTGGAGAAGGGACTATAACTGTGTTGAATTATTCCTGCAACAAGCATATTAGCCACTAGTTTTTCCATCTCATTCTTTTGAAGATGACCATACTTGTAAGGACGAATGGAAATCAGTTTTGCCCCTGGTAGTAGATTAATGTTGTGATCTGATGTCCTACAAGGAGGTAACCCTTTTGGTTCGGCAAATAGATCCTCAAATCGGGACAACAATTCTTCCATGGAAGTTTGATCATGACCAAGCAGAAGGGGGCCTTGTGATTTTAAGTCTGGTGTTGCATTTATTGACCAAAGGAGGGCACAAAATTCAACATCTGAAGTCTTGAAAATGGAACTCAGATTGACAGCTTGGCGGTGCAACAAAGGGTCACCCTATAATCATATTCTCGATCCTTGGTATTGAAAACGCATAGTAAGCTTGGCCCAGTTGTGCGTAACGTCGCCAAGTGATGCTAACCAAGGAAGACCCAAATTATGTCAATACCTGCGAGGTCAAACAAGAACATATCTGCAACAAAAGGAACACAGTCTATAAAAAAATTTAACCCACTGCAAGAACTAGAGGACACAATCCTGGTACCATTGCCCATTGACACACCAAAGTGTGGAAGCATCTAATGATGTAACTCAAAGCTGTGTATTAATTTAGGGGACACAAAATTGTGGTTGGCTCTGCAATCCACCAAAATTAAAACATCTGTTCCATTGATTCTCCCTCGTAGGTTTATAGTGCGAGGACTTGAAAAGCCTGTGGCCGAGTATAAATACAGGTCCAAGGTTTGAAGATGTGTCTCGACTGTTGGGTTCTCGAATTCCAATTCCTCCGTTCTGGTTTCAAGATCCTCAAATTTCGCCTCGTCACCGATTAACATGGCTTATAGAATTTTCAAGGGACACTCGTGTAATTGATGGAATGGCTCCTTGCAATGAAAACATAAGCCTTGTCGTCGCAATTTCTTGTACTCTCGAGGAGAAAGACGTTGAGTAATTTTCTGGGAACCATTTTGTGTTTTGGCATAATTTGCTTTGGGTATTGTGGGAATGTTGGATGGGGTGTATTAGATTTTGGATGAGGGTTGTTTTCAAGTAACCCTTTGAGCCCGACATTGACAAAAGGAGATTTGTAGGGTGTGTGAGAGGAGAAGGGCTTGGGCCCATAATGAGCTTTCAGGGGTAAATCTGTATGAATAGTGACCTTAATAAGGAACTTAGCTTCAATATATTTTGCAGCTTCCATGGCGTCAACCAGAGAAGTCAGGCGAAGTGTGCTAACGCGGCACTTGATTTCCGGTTTAAGACCATTCATAAAATATCCCAAGTAGTGTGCATCGCTTAGATCGTCTACCTGAGCGGCCATTTGTATGAACAAGTCAATGTAATCTTCGATTGAAGAGTATTGAATTTTTAAATATGGGCAGAGTGTAGAGTCCACTGTCAATAATTGAGCTTAGGTCAACTATTGTCCAAATAACTAGAACTAGTTTTTTGGATAGTTGACCCTTACCACTTATAAACCCTTTAACATTTTCATGTCTAGGCAATATGAGACACTCTAATAGGCCTTTTCAGTTGATCAGGTAAAACTTTGGGATCCATTTAGTAGGGAAAAATGGATATGTTCTACAGACCATGATATAACAACCTCAAGCAAACCAACCATTAAAATTAACTAGCCACCTAACCTCAGCTCATTCTACCACTCACTTTTCCAATTTCTTTAGGAGTGAAAATGGTGTAGAAATACATATTGATCGGTATCAAGTGTTGTCTCTTGAATTCTTCTACTGGTTGACACACTACTGAATCTGTTAAGGCAATTCAATGGTCTCTACATCAAAGCAACCATGTACAGCTTATAATATGGCTGATTGGCAAAGGCCACAATGGGTGAATATGAATTATCATTGAATCATGCAATTGATTCATTTGCAGTTTTCAGCCTGAAAAAAATATGAAACTTAATCAAGTTTTGGGTTGGGCCTCTTGAGTATGATGATTTAGGCTCAAAACTTGATTAACTAGGATTTTCCCCCTTGATATTGGGCTAGGCCTTGTCAAATCCGAGTCCAATGCCAAGTTTTGCTTTCATTCTTCAACCTTGTAACTTTTGAAGGTTGCAAACTACCATATTCTCCTTTTTTTTATTTGCATATGTATTAAAACAATAAGATGAAAATAAAACTATTTCTTGAATTTCTTTCATATAAAATAGAAATGAAGTGTTTTTACTTATTTTTAAGGAATAAAGTTTTAAAATGTTTATATTAGTGTTAAGTTTTTTAATTTTTAATCATAATTTGAATCATTGTAAATTATAATGCATAAAGAAAATCAATGTTCAAAAATCATATTGGAAGTTTCATCGTTAAGACAAAAAGTTTAAGATTTAAAAGATTTAACTATAATAGACCTTCATAAAATTGACTAAAGATTAAATAAAATTAAAGAATTTGAAATACGATTGAAACATGACCTTCATAAAATTGACTAAAGATTAAATAAAATTAAAGAATTTGAAATACGATTGAAACATGTTCAATCATAAGTTCAGAGGTCTGAGTCATGAAAGTAGTCTCTTTGTAAAAATACAAAAGTAAGACTGTACATTATGATCCTCCTCAAATCTTTGCAAAGTAGAGAGCCTTATGCATTAGGTATGCTTACGAAATATGATTGAAAGAAATTATCTTTACTCATAAAAAATTTTGAAGTTTAATTAAAAAAGAGATTTTTAAATGAAAACGATTTGATTTATTTTAAGTTATGAGAACTTATTAATTTACGAAAATTGACCGATTAATTAATATATTATTTAATTTTAACAATAAAAATTATTAAAATAGATTGAACCAAAAAGATAAAATTATAATAAAAAATTGAACTATTTAAAATTTTTATGATTGAATTAGTAAAGTTGGTTGGATTTTTTAATCATTGTATAAAATATTTTATTTTTTAAAAAAGAAGGTAACATGCTGATTAAAAAGAGGGAATTTGACTTAAGATTATTCCTTTAAAAAGTATCTTGCAATGTTAAATAATATTTTAAAAGGGTTTAGAGTTTAATTAAAAATTAAAAGATTTAATTATTCTATTTACGGAAAAATGAATTGATTTTAAATGAATAATCAACCACTCGTACGAGGCTACGAGCGTTTTGGAAAGTGAAACGACGATTTTAACAAGTGAAACGACGATGACAGCCTCCACGGCAGTTTAATTCATTTGAGTGATCCGGGCAATTAGGAATTTTACTAGTTTCTTCTTCTCTACTCGCTTTTTAGTTCCACAGATTCGCTTCGGTTTCTCTTTGGTTTCTGTGGAAATATTTGCTTTTAGTTTTCTCTTGAATCGCGACCTTTTCTACTGTAATTTCTTC
>JANZLC010000009.1:18854389-18865033 GCA_026413385.1 Erythroxylum gracilipes
TGAAGCAAATGATGTATTTGTGGCTTGAAATGCCATTAAAGCTTTGTAAAACTCTTAACTTTTGATATTAATGAAATTTGTGTTATCCATATGTTTTCGCAAAGTATCCGATTTTGAAAATGAGATTAAGATTTTGAGATCTTGTTTGTGGTTAGGGTCATAACCATTTCGATTTTGGGTTGAATTGATGAATGTGGTAGAAGGATTTTAAGTTTGCATTTTAGTAAGATAGGTAGTTTGGGTTATGGGTTCTGCTTCAAGGTTTTTCGCCGCAGCGAAGCCAAGAGTTCGTCTTGGCAAAATTGACCTGAAGCTTTTTATTTTTGTTAGCATGGTAAGTTCGTCGTGGCGAGACCAAAGGGTCGCCGCAATGAAAATAAAATTGCAGGTTCACCGAGGCAAAAGTTAAATCGCTCGCTGCGGCATAAAATTCCCTAAGGGTCCAGGGGAATTACCCCATATAGTTGTTGCGGTGAAATATATGTTCGCCATGACAACGCCTGACTTTGCTTCTGAGGGTTTTTCTTCTAAAATTTTTAACTTCTAAGCCTCCCTCCATGCTCAAGCCTCATGATCCTATGTCCGATGTTGGGCTCCGAAAACAGGGTCCAACATCGACTCTAATAATAGAAAAACTGATAAGGAAAGGATGTGAAGCATTTTTAGCCTGTGTGATAGACACAAAGGCAGATGGAGGGAAGTTAGAAGAAATACCTGTGGTCATGGAATTCCCGAATGTCTTTCCCGAGAAATTACCAGGACTACCACCACCTAGGGAAATTGAATTTCTTATTGAGCTTCTTCTGGGCACAATACCAATATCGATTCCATCTTATAGAATGGCTCCGACAGAATTGAAAGAGCTTAAGGAGCAATTGGAAGAATTATTAGAGAAAGGATACGTAAGGTCGAGCTCTTCACCATGGGGAGCTCCGGTCCCTTTTGTAATGAAGAAAGATGGATCACTGAGGATGTGTGTGGATTATAAGAAGTTCAACCATGTCACCATCAAGAATAGATATTCGCTCCCACGCATAGATGAGTTTTTTGATCAGTTGTAAGGGGCAAGAGTCTTTTCTAAGATAGATTTGAGATCAGGCTACTACCAATTGAAGATAAAGGAGTCCAATGTGTTAAAGACTGCTTTTAGAACACGGTATGACCACTTTGAGTTTTGGGTTAATGAATGCACCTACAACTTTCATGGACTTGATGAATCGAGTCTTTAAGTCCTTCTTAGACCAATTTATCATTATCTTTGTTGATGATATATTGTTTTATTCTAAAAGTGACAAGGAGCATGAGGAACATTTGAGGATTCCTTGGAGACACTGAGGAAGAACAAGTTGTATGTCAAATTCGACAAATGTGAATTTTGGCTAAGGAAAGTGGCATTTCTCATAAACATGATTTTGGAGCAAAGAGTACATATGGATTCAAGGAAGATAGAAGCGGTTGTGAAATGGGAAGCACCTAAGAATGTAGCTGAAGTGAGGAATTTCTTAAGTTTAGTTGGGTATTACAGGAGGTTTGTAGAGGGCATTTCCATAATAGCAGCTCCACTTACCAAATTGACCAGGAAGAATCAGAAGTTTGTGTGGATAGATGAATGTTAGAAAAGCTTTGAGAAGCTTAAGTACTGATTGACAAGTGCATCGATTTTGACTTTGTCTTCGAGTAATGATGGATACATAGTGTATAGTGATGCCTCGAGGAAGGGATTAAGTTATGTGTTGATGCAAGGAGATAAGATGATTGTTTATGCTTCTAGGCATTTGAAACCTTATGAGATGAATTATCCTACGCATGACTTGACATTAGCTACTATATTCTTTGCGTTAAAAATATGGAGACACTACTTATATGGAGTCACCACCAGGGTGTTTACAGACTACAAGAGTCTTAAGTATCTGATGAACCAGAAAGAGTTAAATCTAAGACAGAGAAGATGGTTAGAGCTACTTAAAGATTATGACTTGATGATAGACTACCACTTTGGGAAAGCTAATATAGTAGCGAATGCACTGAGTAAAAAATCGACTATAGCACATGTGGAGACAACATATCTTCCTTTGTTGGAGGAATTAGTCAGACTTAAAGTGACATAGAGACAAGCCAAATTTGGTTGTATACTGGCTAATTTTAGAGTGAGGCCAGTGTTGAATAAGAAGATTAAGGAGTTGCAGGAACATGATGAGTACTTGAGCAGGCACAAAAAAGAGATTAAAAATGGCAAACCTTCTGAAATAGAGATAAGAGAAGATGGATTAATGGTGGTAGGTAACCGATTGTGTATTCCTAATATGCAATAGTTGAAAGACGAGATTCCTAACGAGGCACATAATGCGCCTTATGCAATGCACCCAGGAAGTACGAGAATGTATAGAGATTTGAAGGAGCATTTATGGTGGAAAGGAATGAAGAAAGAAGTTGCAGAATATGCTAAGAGATGCTTAATGTGCTAGCAAGTCAAGGCTGAACACCAAGCACCGTTAGGCAAGCTTAAACCTTTGTCAATTCCTAAATGGAAGTGAGAAAAGATTACGATGGATTTCTTGATGGGATTGCCTAAAACCAGTAGGAAACATAATGTAATATGGGTGATTATGGATAGGCTAACCAAGTCTGCACATTTCTTGCCAATTAAACAGAAAGATTCTTTGAATGTTTTGGCCAAGAAATACATAAATGAGATAATAAGATTTTATGGGATTCCAAGTTTGATAGTCTTGAATAGAGATCTCAGGCTCACCTCTAGGTTCTAGGAAATTTTACAAGAGGATTTGGGAACAAAGTTACATTTTAGTACAGCTTTCCATCCACAGACTGATGGACAATCTGAGAGAACAATACGGACTCTGGAGGCGATGTTGATAGCTTTTGTATGGATTTCAAAGCCTTATGGGATGATCATTTGCCTTTAATTGAAATCACTTATAATAATTCGTATCACTCAGGAATTCAAATGGCACCTTATGAAGCCTTGTATGGTAGGAGATGCAGAACTCCTATCTGTTGGGATGAAGAAAGTGAAAGGAGACTTGTAGGACCTGAGTTGGTACAGGTTACAGTTGATAAGATTAAATTGGTGAAATAGAGCAGCTGAAGATAGAATGAAGAGCTACACGGATGCACATAGGAAAGAGATAGAATTTGAAGTTGGAGACAAAGTGTTTCTTAGAGCTTCTCCATGGAAAGGGGTTTTGAGGTTTGGTAAGAAGGGCAAGCTTAGTCCAAGATATATAGGCCCTTATGAGATAATTGAGAAAATTGGGCCTTTAGCCTACAAATTAGCTTTGCTAGTGGAATTGTCTAAGATTCACAATGTCTTCCATGTATTGATGTTGAGGAAGTACCGATCAAATCCTTTGCATATGAGGATTAGACATATGAGGAGCAACCAGTGAAGATCCTTGATTCGAAGGAAAATATCTTGAGAAACAAGATTGTAATGCTTGTTAAAGTCTTATGGATGAACCATGCAAGAGAGGAGGCAACATTGGAGCCTTTGGAAGCAATGAAGAAAAAGTATCCACACCTCTTCAATGACTCAGGTAAGAATCTCGAGGACGAAATTCTTTTAGGGGAGGAGAACTGTTGGATCCTGAAAATTTTTCTAAATTACTTATTATTTTTTAATTATTTATTTATGTTTTGTTTGTTTGTTTGATTATTTATTTTTAGAATTTAGTTATTAATTTAGTAGGCATGAATAAATATTGAAAATTAGATGGAAATATTGGAACTTAGTTAGAATTAATGTGGTGTTAAGTGGATTAAAGGAGTTAGAGACAAAAGAAAAAAGAAGGGGCAAAACTGGAAAGGCTAAGTAAATGAGGGGCAATTTTGGAAAAATAAACTAAAGATGAGTCTTGAATTAGAAGAAGAAGAGAGAATGTCGTGAGTGTGAGAAGAGAAGAGAAGAGAAGAGAAAAGAAGAGAAAATGTGAGAGAAAGGAAAGAAGAGAAGAAAAATCGAAGAAGCTAGGGAAGAAGGAGGAAAAACGTGGGAAGAAGAAGAAATCAAGCTTCTTAAGGTAAGTTCATCATCTTTCTTCTTGTTATATCAAAGAAATGGGTTGTGTTGAGAATGAAGGAGTTTTAGAGAGAGAAAAAGAGTTTTATGTTGGAAGATAATTGAGAGATTTCTAAACTAGGTTTTGGCTTTTCTAACTTACCTAGACCATAGGTAAAGTAATGCTAAACCCAATTTAGCAATTATTTCATTTGTTGTGATTTTGAAGTTTTAGGGGTTTTATTGAATTGGAATTTAATGAGAAATTGGTTTGTTTTAGGAAATCAAGAAAATTCTATCCAAGAGCAAGGGGAAGGGCCAAATTGAGTTTGAATTTTCAAGAGTTATCAGGTGCGTAAAATATTTATGGTTAT
This sequence comes from Erythroxylum gracilipes, assembly GCA_026413385.1. NCBI lineage: Eukaryota > Viridiplantae > Streptophyta > Magnoliopsida > Malpighiales > Erythroxylaceae > Erythroxylum > Erythroxylum gracilipes. The sequence goes on from JANZLC010000009.1 coordinate 18,858,779, forward strand.
CACGTAAATGGGCAATGTGCCTATGTGTGTGTGTATATGCTTAAATTACTAAATTGTGAATTGTTGTGATGTGAAAAATGCATTATGATGTATTTTATGTTATGTTATGCATTGAAAGATGTATGACATTTTGATATGGTTAAATTGTGAGTATGATCATGTTAAGTTATTGAATTGTGTCTCGACATTTTGTATAAAGAAAAAGCATGAGAATATAAATTTGTGATTTATTGAATTGAACATGAGAGTTGATTGTGTTTGGGCAAGAGTGGAACCGTTTCGTAGTCACGTGCTCGTCGGCATAAAGCCTTCTCCTGACTGCCTGCTTGTTACATACGAGATCTAAAAAGTAGACTCGTTTCATTCACAGAGTAAACTTTGGTTTCTCTATTTCATTCCACGGAACCCTCAAGCCATTTTTTTGTGCATTTGCATTTTGATATGTTAAGTTGTAATGAAGTTTGAGTATTATGCTTTGATGTTAAATTACCTCCAACATGTTTTATGTGATGATGTATTGAATTATGAGTTGTGAATTAGAATTTTGGATGCTAAACTTTCATTGCTTGATTAAGATAAGACGCGTATGCCTATATGAGTGTTCATACATATATGTTTGATTGTGTGGCTCGTTGCCAATGGCTATAAATATATTAGCCACTGAGCTGTGAAGCTCAACCCATCATTTTCAGATCGAAAAGATCAATGATCCTTGCAAGGCATTCAGAAACTCCAAGATAGCTAGAAATCTTTTGTACTAAGTTAGTGACTAATTTGGATAGCTTTTTAGGCATATCACACATGAGCATCCTTTTTTATTTTGTATTGAGTTTGATCTGCATTTTGATATGTAAGTAAAGCTTGTTCAAACATTTACTTTGTTTAGAAATGAGAATGAGAATTTGAGAAGTTCCTTTTGTGTATGATTATGTTATTTTCAAAGGTTGAGTATGATGGATGTGGAAGTAGAATGTGTATGTGCATATTCTTCTTTGTTGAGATTGCCAATTGTTGCTAGTATTAGAATAGCATGTTAGAGTTGGGAAGATTGTATGCGATAAATCTTTTGAGTTGGGATTCAAGAGTTAATGAGATGTATTTAGTAGTTAAATAGATATAAAGTGATATTGCACTAGAAGGGGTGAATTTGAGGAGATTATAAGTGAAAGTAATGTTAGAATAGATGTTGGAAGCATTGGAGAAGCTTTGGAGGGGAGTGGGTGTCACTAATGTCCGTTAGGCCCATTAAACGGACTTTATCAGGTCTGAAAAGGCCTCCAGCCCAATCCATGTCTGTTAAACGGACCTTCTCAAGTCTGGAAACCACTCCAGGCCCATCTATGTCCGTTAGACGGACATGTATGTCTGTTTAACGGACATTCACAGGACAACTTCAGTAAATTGAGATTTTGACCCTTTTAGAGGGAGAATCCCGCTCTAAGTTTTTCATAAAAGTTGTAGATCTAAAAGTCCTCTTTCAAACGGTCATTAATCTAACATCTCTAATAAAAGTTATGACAATTGCGCCAAGACAGGTACCATATGATTGAGGACATAAACATGTTTGATTCTTTTGGCCATAACTTCATCATCCGATCTCCAAATGAAGTGATTATTGAAGCAATGGATTTCTAACACACTTTTCTACCTTTCTGCAAAATTTGTAGCCTTTAGGGTTTATTCAAAAAGATTGATGGAAAGGAAGTGAGGGTTCATTGAAATAACCCTACAAGGAAACCCGCTTACGCTTTTTGACTCCGGATAGTTAGGCTCCGGAAACGAGGTCCAACACCTTGTGCCATTGACATGTTGCACAGGACCTAAAAAATTCTTGCATATTTCTTTTCGTACTAGTCTAATGCAAATCCTTGGCAATGAGAAAAGGGTTTTCTGATATCCCTCATGACCTTGATTATGAAGGGCTGTCAAAACCATTTGAATGGAGGGGGAGTTAACTACTAAATGCACTCAATTTTTGTAAAAGAGAAGGCCTTGTTTAAAGCTCCATGTTGTTGTCGTTGTTCCCTGCTTGACATTGCTAATTAAGGGTTGTAGTGTGGGGTCATTTTGCTGCTCATAGCGGATTGCATCAAATAGGCTTAACTATGGCATGAATCATTTGAGTCTCGCAGTGAGAGGGCATCTGCTACTATATGATGTCATCTAGCCTTGCATTCCACTGAAAAGGAATAACTTATGATTTTACTTAGCTAGTGTTATTGTGGTGGTGTGAGAAGTCACATCTCCAACAAAAATTTCAGGCTATAGTGATATGTCCGAACTACAAAAAGTGCTCCCTATAGGTATGAACGCCAGTGTTTGATGGTCTTAACAAGGCCAATAAGTTCCTTCTCATATGCTGAAAGATGCTTGTGACGTGCTGCCATCGCCCTACTGAAGAAGGCAATTGGTTTTTCATTTTGCATCAAGACTGCACCTATTCCTGTGTAGGAAGCATCACGCTCAATATAAATTGCATTAAAGAAATTAAGGAGTGATAATGTTGATGCATTCGTCATAGCAATCTTAAGGTTGGCAAAAGCTTGTTCGGATTAAGTTGTCTAGTTGAAACAATTTTTGCGGAGCATGGCAGTGAGTGGTGCAGCAATGGAACCATGATTGTGGATAAACTTACGATAATAATCGATGAGACCTAAAAATCCCCAAAAAGGTCGAATGGTTGAAGATTTGGACCAATCAATCATAGTAATATTTTTTTTAGGATCTGCAGAAACACCCTCACTAGAGATGATATGCCCTAAGTAAGCAAGTTGAATCTGTCCAAAAGAGCACTTTGTTTGCTTGAGGACAAGATGGTGCTTTGCGAGTATTTTGAAGATAGTGCGTAAGTGGTGGAGGTGCTCTGCTTAAATACTATTGTAGATAAGAATGTCATCAAAAAACACAATTATAAATTTCCCTAGGTGAGGCTAAAATACCTCATTCATCAATGCTTGGAAAGTTGATAGAGAATTTATGAGCCCAAAGGCCATGACAAGGAATTCTAAGTGGCTATGATGGGTGCGAAATGTCGTTTTCTCCACATTTATCACATGCATTCGTACTTGATGATAACCTGTTCGAAATTCCAATTTGGAAAAATATTTGGCCCCAAATAATTCTTCCAATAATTTATCAATTAATAGAATTGGAAATTTATCAATAGAATTGGAAATTTATCTTTGATGGTCTTGCTATATAATTCTCTGTAATTGACGCACAATCTCCAAGTGCCATTAAATTTAGGGACAAGAAGTACAAGAGAGGAGAATGGTGATTGGCTAGGCTGAACAATCCTTGTTGGAGCATTGTAGAACACAGTTTCTCTATTTCCTCCTTTTGGGTATGTAGGTATCGATCAGACCACTACTAGTTTTGCTCCTAGTTCCAAGACTATTCTATGATCACATCTCCAAGAGGGTGAAAGTCCTATGGGCTCTTTGAAGATTGAAGCAAAGTCATAAAGAAGTTGCCTTATCTCTTTGGTCATGATTTTCCTCTACAATAAGGGTGTGAAGTGAAGTTGGCCTAAGAGTCTTAATGCCTTGTAAGTCCACCTGTCTCCTATAGTTAGTAAAAGATATACACATGGCTAAAAATTCCTATGAAATGGGTCACAAGGTTGTTAACCAATTGACACCTAATACCACGTCAAACGCATTTAGAGATCAAGCAAATAAATTTATAGGGAAAAGATGATTCCCTAACCAGAATGGGACAACTTTGCTTTGTCCTGGACTTTTAATTCTTTCGCCATTTTCCACTATTACTTACAACCCAATGTGATTCTGTACTAGAAGGTTGTGAGTACTGCCAGAGTCAACCAAAACCCAAACTGGATGTCCATGAATGTTGCCTTTCAGTCGCATAGTTTGCGGGGGACTGATGCCAATGATGGCATTTAGTGATATTTCTGGTGGGTTAGGATTTTGAATGGGTTCTGTCACTTCATCGTGTTCTTCTTCCTCTACAGTTTCAATCTAAAAAAGCTTTTTGCATTGGTGCACTCTAACGTATGGTTCATCACAACTAAAACAGAGGCCCTTGAGACGCCTCTCTTCTATTTCAACCCTGGTTAATTGTTTCACAAATCTAGAACGAGTGTTAAGTAATGATTCAAAAGGTTTTGTTCGTTGGACCTCAGGTGGGGGCCTTGATGGGGCTGATTCGTGCGCTCATAAAGTCGAGACATACTCATAGCTATGGCAAGATCAGGCGGGTCATAAAGCTCAACTTCAACATCAATCTAGTCAATAAGGCCACTTATATAGGGCTCAATTTTTTAGGTCTGAGGCAAGGTCCTTGCTTGTGAAACAAGTTGCTCAAACTTTTCCTGATATTCAGCAGCAAATCCTCGTTGCTGTAATTTTGCTAGTTCTCCCAGTTTATGACTGCGGATTGGAGGGCCAAATCGCAAATGGCATTGTCAAGAGAACTCCTCCCAGGTAAGTTTTGATGTGTTGGCCTCCATTTGAAGGAAGCAAAGCTGGGAATTCCTTTCTAAGTGGAAGGAGGCAAGGCTGACCTTCTCCTCATCTGATGTTTGCTAGTGACGGAAGAAATGCTCACAGTGACATAGCCATCCTAAAGAATCGTCTTGGTCATTGAAACGAGGAAATTCCAATTTGGTGAATTTTGGGACAGTAGAACAGCCTCCTAAAGATTCTGAACTGGATGCCCCTGCTACCCCTTTTCCCTTGCGAGTTCGATTATTGTTGCCATCTTCTGTTGGGGCTGATGGGACTTTGGAAGCAGCCAGATCACAGGCAAGTTCATCTAGGCGAATTGAAAATGCTTCCTGTCAGACAAGATTAGCTGCACGCTCCTCTTGGTATAATTGTAATAATTGGCTGAGAAGTTGTTGAATGGCGTCTCTCATAATCCTTGTCTCTTACACCAAAATATTATGTTCCCTGGAGATATATCTGGTTATGGGTCTGCGAGAGTTGTGGTTAGATAGGGTTTGGGTAGCGTTTGATGAATAGAAGGGTATTCCTTTGGCGACCTATAGTTATAGGCTTAGGTTCCTATAAGAGAACCTGAATGTTTTGAAGTCCGTAGACTGTGATGGAATTATGTATACCTTCTTATTAACTTGGCCCCTTTAAATACACAACAGTGGAATAACCATAAGAATAGGAAATCATGGGAAAGTGGAGGATAACCTCCTAACAACATGGAAAGAAAATTCAACTACAAAAATAGCAACAGAACTTAAAAGTAGGAGCCATGACAAAAAATGTCCATAAACAGGAAACATGATCATATGCCTTCATCTTGTTGTCGTGTCTTGAACTTGCCATGAGTGAATCTCTGGTAGACACTTGTAGTGCTAACATAAGCCAAACACGGAAGAGCTAACTACTGAGTAGGTACCTAAAGAAGACGAAGACAAAGAGCGCTAGAGAAAATAAGAAACCCCAGTTAAGGTTTGGGGGTTTATATTTAAATAAAGGGCCCTGATTGCTTTAATTAATATATTGCAACTGGGATAACTCGACCTATTAAGCTTTTTTCTTGTTCACTTCTTAACTAAGGGCCTTACCACCAACATTGCTTCTTCCTTCAACGTAGCGGCGAATCCAATACCAGCTTCACTATGCCCTTAACCCCCTTAACACCCTTATCCTCTCTCTAAAGATTGTCTTTTCAATTTCCTCTAGAGTTCTCATAATTTTCTCTCTTTCTTTCTAACACTACTCATGCGTCTTGAGGTTTCTAAGATGGAGTAAGTTTCCAAATAGAAGATTTAGTGACCGTCGTCCCCGAACTTCCTTTTGACGTCATCAATGTCAGTGCTGAAAAGATTATGGGAATGAACAAAATAATACGAAGGTTGTTTCATTACTTCATTTACAGAGATATTAATATAAGAGAAGCTTTTAGTTACAACAGAATCCTATAAATTAGCAGTTTAAATTCAAATGGCTATCTTGATACAACAGATTGTGCATGTTTGAACTGGTCAAAGAACTTGAGAATTTTTTGTTGATTAAGTTGTATCCTTATCCTTAACACTCCCCCGTAAGATTCAGGAACCATTGAGGAGACCAATCTTGGATCTGTTGAGTTGAAACTGGTGTTTGAGAAGTGGTTTGGTAAGTAAATCTATAAGTTGATCCTTTGAAGATATGTGTGACACACGAAGAGCACCTCGTTGAACCAAATCTCGGACAACGTGTATATCAATTTCCAAGTGCTTCATCTTGGAGTGCAGAACAGGATTATGACAGGTATAGGTGGTCGAAATATTAT
>JANZLC010000009.1:18865133-18876493 GCA_026413385.1 Erythroxylum gracilipes
TTTTTTAAAATAAAAATATAAAATAATATCTTTCTTTTCAATTAATCGGATCCGAGTTATCTAAATCTAAGCTTACCTAATACTTAACTCTTTTAAATAAAATAATATCGTTTTACTTATAAAAGTTGGTCTGATTTAGTCCGTAAATTATTAATGCAATTGGTTTGACTGATATATTATGATCCGATTAGTGTTTTATTATGCTCTCTAATAAATCTGGAATATTAGAGCATAATATGATTTCATAACATAGAGATTGAGAAATCCTTGTTTGAATATATCTATCCTAACTGGAAGGAGATGATTGCAACCCTAGAGATAGGATGACATAAATCTTCCAGGTTAGGGTTAAACCTAATAGAGGGATTCACAAATCGGTAAAGCAATCCTATAAACTTTAACCTAAGTAATTTGGTTGTAAAGTTATTACACTCAAGGTCAGCTATTAGCATACAACATAAATCTCCACGGTCTAACAAATCAATAAAACAATTGCATAATAAAAGATCAATCTATTAAGGGTTTTAGGGGGATTCGAAACCTAGATACTAATTTTCTGATATTGATAGTTTATTAAGTGCTTCCTTATTTCTCTTATTCAATCTTGCCGCCTATTTATTTTACTTGCTTTAGTATCTAGGTTTATATCTCTAAACTCTCTCATTCCTTGCCTACTTTACAAACTTATCTCTTTAAATTCAAATGTTAACATGGTGTTTGGTTCCTTACCGAAATAGATAAGGAATATAATGATAATTCTTTATTAATAGAATAAACGAGAAATATAATGAAATGAGTATTATTTAATTTGGTTTATTCCTAAGAATTTCTAATAATGATGTAATGTCAATATTTAGTTTGAAAAAATAAATTTGAAATGACAAAGGAATAACTAACTAAAAGATCAAAATATTCAAGTTGTCCTCATATTAGGACTAATTATATCATGGTCATCATTATTAATTAGCATGTCCTTATTATTATTATTATTATTATTATTATTATTATTATTATTATTATTACTACTACTACTACTACTACTACTTCCTCTTCTTCTTCTTATTATTATTAAATTTCTTCTTCTTCAACTTCTTCTTCTTCTTATTATTATTATAACTATGTAATTATGTAGATTCCTTAAGGATATTTTTGTTTAACATGTCCTTAATTTTATTCCCAACCACTTGAAATAGATAAAATTAGGTTGGGAGGGGAGATATGATGAGTTTACTCATTCCCCATTCCCCAAACTAAAGGAATAAGTAAATTCTTGGATGATATATTTTATATATTTTTTAACTAAATAAAGAAATAACTTATTACTAAAAATAGATCAGGAATAGAATATTTATTTCAGTCAACCAAGCAACCTCCAAGTGTTCATGAACAACTTTAATAGAAAGTGGTAGAAGTTAAGTATGCCTAGTTTTCAATGTAGAAATAATTATTTTATTTTTGAATCCTAATTATTATGTAGAAATATATAAAAATAAAATTATAATTTTTATGATAAAGAGTTAATTGAAAAATTAAATTAATTTTTTATAAAATATAAAATAAAAATATTGTCATCCCATTTAACCCTTGTCTTTAAGACCGTGGCTTTGATGGATAGCTTAAGAAAAATAAAAGCCCTTCTGCCTGACTGCCTCTGCCTGTGGTGCCAATCGTCAGCTCTCACGACCTCCGAGTTCCGTAGCTCTCCGTGGCCCTAAACCTATCTGCCACTGGCGTCTCTTCGCCGCTTGCCTGGTAGCCGACAGTGGGTCGCCGCTCGCCTAGTCGCCTGCTCGCCATTTCTCTTCCCAATCGTCTCCGGGTTGATGGTGAGTTAAAAGTTACAGACAATGCACGTATAATTCCATGGTCAATCATTAAAACACGAATTCACCTAATTACGGTGTACTGCATCATCCGACTCTTGCGTTTGTCCTCTGTTTATTCTTCTCTTGGTTTCTGTATTTCTGTTTTATTCTTCATCGTTTATGTTATTGTTGTTGTTCTGGGTTTCATATGCCATTGATTTCCAGTTTCTTCTAAGTTTTGTTTTTCTTTGTTTTAGTTTGCTCAATTTTAAGTTCATGTATATACATTTGTTGCGATGGCATTTTCCTTGTCTTATTCACCTTGTGTTCACTCTACCTTAGAATGGTACCGCTCAGTGTTCACTGGCTCCTTGAGTCTGCTTATTATTCATGTTTCACTAGTTTATTCATGTCTGCTTATTAAAAACTGAAAGTTTATTCCTCTTCTCTTCAGTTGGTGGTCTCCGACATAATTTGAAGTGGCTAACTTTGGTTGATATTGATCTATTTGACGCATAAAAATCTGATAAACTTCTGAGAAAAAGTAGATCACAGGAGGAATTTCATGGATTAGGACCTCCAACGAATGTTGTTTTAAAAGTTGGAGTAAAAATTTTGGACCAAGCCTGAACCATACAAGGATGAGTCTGGAACGACCTATTACCATCCCTAGTCTCGGTATTAAAAATTGTCTCTGTGTTCTGCAACAACCATCACCAGTTTCCATTTTGTGGATTCTTCCTAAAATCGGAAAATCATAGCATCGTGATTTGGCCTTATAGCAGTAGCAAATACAATCACCATACTAGAACTAGGAGCTTCAAGTTGAGAATAAAATGCTTTTTCATATTTTCCTTTGGGTTTGCTTTTCGGTGAGACTTGCTGGTTTGTGTAGCTTGAGAAATTCTTGCTGAATTTAACAATATTTTCCTTTTCTTTTTCCTTTCATGTTTGACAATTCTTTGCTAATGATAATCCGTAGCCAATTGCTTTAGTGTCTTTCAATTCCAATACATATAATTTTTTTTTCCTACCATCATATTCGCATGAGACAGTTTTACGACTTCCTCTGATGGCAATTATGAATAAATGTATGATTCTGTTTCTCCAGTAATTGGTCATCACAAACAGGAGGTATGGCCATTTAATTTGCTTTAGCTTTAGTTGTTTTCATCAGTGGATCCCAAATTTGGCTGCAGTATAGAGTTGCTTCATGTTCTTGCACCAAGTGTATAAAATTGTTTGAACAATTAAAACTGCCAATGAATGTGGCTTTTGTTTCTTCAACAGAACCATGAAATGTATGAAGCCCTTGGCCTTGTTAAATGACTTGCTCAAGTCTAATGTATTGGGAAAAGGGCGATTGTTGAGTTTGGACGTTGGAGACAAGTATGTTGGTCTGGCTATCTCTGACCCACATTACAAAATTGCTTCTCCTCTAAGGTATATATTAGACACATATTTTATGTTTTCTCTTGTGGGTCTTTCATTGTTAACTTGACTGTGCAGTGTTTTGGTGAGGAGCAGTTCAAACATTGAGTTGATGGCTGCCGACTTCGAAGTTCTGGTGAATATACTTGGTTTTGAATACTTTGTTTTTCTAGATAGTTGCTTTTGATTGTTTCTTGTAATGTGGGGAGAATAAGTTAGTGGAAATGGCATTGAAACCAAAAAAACCTTCGAGAAGTAATGCATTGTGTGCTCTACTTCTCATAATCTGGAATCATTGTTGTTCTTGTTCTTATTGAATCATTTTTCACCTCATATTTGATTCAACTTATCTAATCTTCTCATGCTCTTTTTGGCCTTATAATCAATTTTCAAAACCAAAAAAATCCTGATTTCAGTTATTGTACTTAGAAATCTTGTTCGTTGTAGCTTTTATTTGCTCATGGGAATATCTGCACTGAGTAGTTGCCTCAGGTACAGTTAATGCAAATGTGCCACCAAAGAAGTGTAAATTGATAAGACTGATTTATTTTCAAAATTCTTAGCTTTGTTCCATATATGGTCAAGGCTACTTAGTCCTCGCTTCAAACGTGTGATCACTTCTTATTCTTAATAGGCTTTTCTCATTTCTGCAATGTGTTGACTTTGGCATTTTGATTCAGTTTTGATTTTGACATTTCAGTTACCTTTTCTTGTGATTCATCTATTCCTATCTTCTGATGTCCTGTTTATGTCCAGGTTTCCAAACTTTCCTTGGTCGGATTTGTTGTTGGCTACCCTTTTCACAGACTAAAGCCCTCTCCTGATGTGTGTTGTCAATTTGATCTTTGATATTTTATAGATTCTAATCAAATAATTCTGACATAATTTATTCTTTTCTTCGTTGCTAGGCTCTGCAAGTCAAACTTCTCATTGACAGCCTTTCGCAAACAGGGAAACTTCAAGGTGTAAAGTACACATATTGGAATGAATCATTTACATCAAAGGTGAAAACTCATAGCTTGTTTCACTTGAAATTTGGGACTTCATTCATTATGGCGCTTTTGATATGAGCATCCATCAAACGTATGTCACACAGGTTGAGTTGTTCAAGTTGTTATTTGACAAATTTAGAAGTCTTGGGTAAAACAATTTATTTTTAATGTTTCTTAAACTAATAAAAAAGCCTAGGAACTGATACAGGACTTGTTTTGGCCACTTAACAGTACATGCTTATGAGTTGCATCCTCAAATTTATAATTCTTAAACCACTAACCTCCATGCATAATGGTAAAAGAATGAACAACGCTTCAAGCATTAGTAATACTAATTTATTGAATCTCACAATTCTTTTGTTTATAGATAGAGGAAACAATGCTGAAGCCTTTGAATTTGCCTCAAGTTCAAATGAAATCTATCATTGACAAGTTTGCCGCTGTTGCAATACTTCAGGTATCTCTATAATCCATCCTTGGTAAATATCTAGGAATTTATTATGCCTTATATTGTTTGTGGCATATATTGTAGTCACTTCTGAACTTAGTTTTTACACAATGGCATCTCGGAGTTAAATCTGTTTAACATGTTTGTGTCATGGTAGGGGTACCTCGATTTTATGAACAAAAAGCTTAAGTTGGAGCCAAGAGATTGAGGAGCTTTAACTAATTGTAAGTGTTCTGTAAACAACAAACAAAGAGAATTACTTTATGTGGCATATTTGTGGTTGTCAAATGGTTAATATCTTTAATATCAATTTTTAAGATTTGCGCTGATGTTATGAAAATGGGAGAATCTGTTTATTTATCAAAACTAAGGGTTGATAAATTTTGAGTGTATGCTAACCTTTTTTGATGAACTAAACAATTTGTGCTATAGTAGTAAATGTACAATGCCATATGTTCACAACTAAATAAGCTAGTTAGAGTAGTAGCATTTATGAAATTAATACTTGTCATGAAAAATCTAGTATAGTGGTTTACTAATGCAAGTTGCTAAATACTGTGTTTGTGTCTAGTCTGTAGTGGCTAAAAGATGCATATTTCTCTATGCTAATTGTAATGTATAGCAAGATTCAAGAAGTACCTATAGAAGGCAAATGTTCATAGCTAAATAGGTTGTTTTAAGTAATTGAATTTTATTTTGACTATTCATCTGTAGTTGCTAAATAATAATAGTTAGTTAACCTTAACTATTACGATGTTTCATTGTGATTAATGGTATAGTGGCTAGAAAAGATGAAAGTGCAGAACAACGAGAGGATTTGCTTTTCGGCTACCTTGCCTAATGATGTGTTTGCATGTACTATCTGTTCTGTTAAGATTTCTGTGTTTCCAATTTCAGACTTGAGGCAACGGATTTAAGAGATGGTATAGGAAGTGGGTGGTCGTGATTGGAACAAAATGGAAGGGCTAGCTTTGCTTATGGCATTCTTCATTTTTCTTAGCTTATGAGATAGGCATTTGTTATAATAAGCTAGCAGCTAATTTATGCAAGAAAGGTTTCTTCACTTGCTACTTGAAAATTTTCAAAGATCCATCTTCATTCCTCGAAATATTGTCATTCTTCTCGCATTGACAAATGTTGTTGAAAAACTCAGAGGCCACGCTTTAATTCTAACCTCGATGTATACAGTCAAAAGCCAGATCCCAGAAAAAGGGATGTAAACTTATGGTACAGTTATTTGCAGTAAGGGATCAGCTCATGCTAGATGAAAGTGGTAGCAGTTTAACAACAGAAGACTAGACCAGGGTAGGATTATTAGTTAGAAGTGTAAGTTGTTTCAGCCTGGACTCCATCGTTAGTACTGGCTTTGATGGGATATATGGAACTTGTAAAATTAGGTGGGGATGATGGAGACGTGGCGTTCGTTATCTTTAGGAATGATATTGGAGTTTGAACTTCCTGTCCAAGTTGATAGCCATCAGGAGCTACGTTTCCTTCTGCTTCTTCCTCTAAATTTGGTGGACTTGGTTGAGATCTTTTCATTTCCTTCTTCTTTCCCCACAGAAAAGAGTATAAACCCATTATTATGAGAAGCAGGCCAACCAAACTGCATTTTAGTACTTGACGATCAGGATTCAATGTTTCAGCACGTACATTGTGCAAAGAAGGGAAAAAAGAACATGTATATAATACATTTGGCAAAGTGCCTGCTTAATTATGGATTAACGAGAATATAAACTCAATATTTTTGTGTACTTACGTTCCAGCATAGATGGCTGCACCAAAAAGTAGAGCTTCTGATATGGCCACAAAAATAACAGTGAGGGGGTTGAACATGGAAGGATAAGTTGGTCCTCGTTTTGAAACCGCCCACGAAATCAAACAGAATGTTGCCGCTGTGGCCAGTGCTCCCTGAGCAATCAAATCGTTCTCCAATAAACATAATGTTTACAGAAACAACCATTTTTTCGATCTTCTTTCTTCAATTTTGTTAACTGGATTATCTGTATGTCTAAATATAATTAGTAAAGTTGATTAAAGTTTGTTTTCAAGTAATTTACCGAGTAGACGATTGTAACGAGTTGCAGATTCCACCCCAACATCCAGGAGCTCGCTCTTGAGTCTATACACAAACCTATCACAGCAGATTGCAGACAGGCTAAGATGCAAGTTAACATGGTTGCCCAGTATTTTTGTGGAAGTGCTTTGATCACCTGGAACTGTGAATGTGCATTCAAGTAAAATTTTATTTTTATATATAAAATAAATAAATTGCGTAAAATAGCTGGTTGCTTTAACACAATCTATTCTCTAGTAATTAAAAGTTGTGGTTTGTGAGTATAAATGGTATACCTGCAATATATACCAAGCAGAATATGAAAAGCAACTCCCAAGCAGCATCAAAGATCCACGGAGTCGATGAGCCCCAGATTCATGGATCATAAAATGACTAATAAGATGATGATGAGGAGATATGCAAAATGATTTTCCTTTGTACAGGCCAGTTGTGAGTGCGCCTGCTACGCATGACATTGCTCCTAAGCACTTGATTTTGCCTGCTCTTTTATTCAGTCCTATTGTCTCAATTCTGCATCACCACCATCACATTTCTCTCTCTTTTTCCTTTTTTGGCATCCATAAAGTGAAGTAAATAAAAGCATTGCGTACCTGAGGATAGCGGAGAAGATAAAAGTGACTATTGGAATCAAGTTAAGGAGGTAAACAGCATATGTGGCATCCGTGTCTTTGAGACCATAGTAGTACAGGCCCATCGCCGTTGTTATCCTACATGTGAGTATATTAATATGCGTGTGAGTTTGTTATAGGTAGATGCACTTTATATTGAGATGGGCAAGGATAACTAACTGGATATCCATATCTAACCAATTTCGATAAGATATAGAATTGTATACGGAGGTGAGTTGATCGTCTTCTCTCTTTTGCATCCCTCTACGAGTAGGTATTATATATATACAAGCATATGAGGTATTAACAATCAAAACGGGCATTCATAACATACCCAATCAAGGCATTAACGAAAAGCCAGAAGCAAATGGACCAGGTCAGCTTGTTTATGATATTTCTGGAACCAAACAAAAGGAAAATGAGAGTATGAATTAGCTAGTCGTCTAATCAATATCTAGCGGATCATCATCATAAGGAAAGATAGAGGAATGATCATATACATGAGAGGAGAGAGAGAGAGAGAGAGACCCTTCAAAGAAGAAAGCAAAAGGAGCAACGCAAAGAGCAGCAACGATATGACGGTAGGTCATAAGAGCGAAGACAAAGGTTCCATTAGTGAGTATGAATTTGGAAAGGAGTTGCATTCCGGTCGCAAATAATTGGACTAACAACATGCTCGTAACTGCCTGTGAAGAAACTACCCACGTCTTCACTCTACTACTACCATTAGTACTACTCCTGGGCCTCATCATCATCTGTATGTATGTGAAGAAGAAGCTTGAAACAGAGAGAGAGGATACAGAACATACAGCTAGAGTAGTACCATATATATATATATACACATATATAGCAAGTAAGTATATTTGGGTATTACTTAATTACAAGCTACGACTGTCTATTTGCATTAAATGCTGCTAGCTAATTGGCATTAATCCATCATTCCTTCCCCCTCATGCCTTTTGCCTCCTCCACTTTTCTTGTTTATCCTTCTTGGATGATTGTTTGCTCGTGTTAGTTAGTTATGCCTCTGCCTATACGAGTCCTTTCATTTCGTCTATACGTTTATTTCTCATTCCTTCTATATATGGAAAGATCTTAAAAGGGGTGATTTTCAGGAGAAACCAAAAAATAATTTCCCGCTTTTAAGGGAAATTTAAAATTTGCATCTTTAATAAATATAGAAACTTCCAATAAGGTTTAGTGGATAATGTTTTTTTTGATCCAAGCGGGTACACCTCTTCGAGGGCCCAATCAGCTCTCCATCGCACAGGTGGGTCAAGGGGGCATACCTCATCATGGAGAGCCTAACTAGCGCACCACTTATGGTTAAAACCCCGGCTGTCCCAGGCTCTTACAAGAGGAGCTAGTAGGGAATCGAACCTGAGACCTAGCCAAAGCCAAGCCCCGCTCTCAACCATCTAGCCACACCTTGGGAGCTTTTAGTTTAGTGGATAATATCAAAAAATAATTCAATTAATTGTAATAAAAGACAAATTTTAATACTTAGAATTAAAATATGTAATCTAAAAATAATAAATATTGAGTAATAATAAAGAGTTTTAAAGGAATAAGTAAAACTAAAATAGCCGTAACTATCGTGGAACCTAGAAATTGAGGGAGTACGTAAACATCATTCCCTATAAAAGGTATGATTAGGTAACGAAACAAAGATCTACTTCCATACATAAAAGAAAAGTGATGAGGTAGAATGAGATAACCTCGCGTGCATAATGGTGCGGTGCTCATTTTGTGATGATATAAGTTAAATAATAGGAAAAGGGTCTTTAAATAAAAATAAAAATGATGTAATTGAAATGTATCACTAATTTGACCACACTTTTCTTTATATTTTAGCTTTTAATTATTGTATTTGCTTTCAGCAATCCCAATTTTGCTATAATTTTGGGTTGATCATTTGATTTGGTTCAAGTGAATTTAACATGTTCAACTTCTTTACTTGCATATAATTTAACATGTTTAATTGCTTACCTTCTACTCTCTCATTCTATTTTGTTCCTTTTTACTTGAAAATGTCTAGCATAAGGTCGATAAAATATTCTTTTACGTGTTTAAAACTTCAGACTTTTAGTATAGAAAAATCTCATGATATCAGTGAGACATTTAAAAGAAGCGTGTTGTTGAGATAACAGACAATGTCTGAGTAGAGGCATGTCATAATGGTGGACGGACATTAATTAAACGCTCAAGCCAAGATATTGGCCATTAGATGCCCTTAACAGGCTTGTCATTATGCTTATGAACTCCAAGTGATTGGGTTGTCATTTCTATGTGTATCAATAATCCTCCAAATTTTAGAAGCAAGCTTGTAAATGAAACTTTATAAACCTTGTAGAATAAAACAATAAATCTTAAGGAAGAATTTAACAAATATTAAAGAAGAACTCAGTAAACCTTTAAGAAAAGAATACCAAGGATTAATAGGCTTTGAATAAAAACTTTGGAGTGTAAGATAAATGGTTGAACCTTTAAGGAGACAAACGAAGGGTTTTTAATGGAAAACATATTATGTAAAAGACTGACCATGTTAATCCCTGACTACTTATAGGCATGTAGTCGATTATTTCTGAGGATAATATTTCAATTTTTGATAAATATAACCTATTAGACTGAATAAATATACAAGGATAAATTTAATATGTTAGACTAAATAAATATAGAAGTTTGTTAGAGTTTTTCCTATAATAGAATTCTATCCAAGGTGTAATTGTATCTCTATGTATTGCCTTCATATGAGAGCAATTTTTATTTACGCTAAAACATCATTTTTTTTACATGGTGTTAAAGTAGTGTCAAATTTTTGCTTTGTTTTGAAGAGCGTGCTCTTTGTTTACTCAAATCGTAAAACAGCATAGCATCAAATGAACCAAAAGAACTCCAGGTAAAACAACGTAGTGCCACAGTATATCGTTGCCTAACCTCCAAGCGTATCCAGTATCGTGTAGCGTATTTGCTGCCTATTCAGAGTGTTCTAGTCACTGTTTAATTTACCACATAAACCGCCTGGTCATCTACCAGCCAGCAACGTAGCAACTTTACGCTGCAAATTTCTCCAGTTGCATCAACACAATAGCCAAGTAATGGTTACCAAGCAACTTCACGCCGCCAATTTATCCAGTCATAGCCACACAATAACCAAGCAATGGCTACTGCTGCTTACTTCTATAAACATCTACTTTCTTATAAACTTTCAGCGTCCCACTTCGTATAAACATCTACTTTCTTATAAACTTTCAGCGTCCCACTTCGTTGCAGAGCATCACACCAGGGTTGTAACGTATCAACACTCCTTCAAACTAGCACAATGGGTGTCAACGACTATAGCTGCATTGAACCACGTAAATTGCACGCCACCAACATTGCAATAGTCTTACGCCCTCTATCATTACACTACACTAACACACGTCTCAGCCCCCTGTTGTCAGCCCTCTGATTGTATGCCCACCAAATATTTTGGAACCTATAGTTAAAAAACTAAATGGACTCTAGGGGTCTCTTATTCCTACAACAACAAATAACCCACCAACACAACCAATAATTATCTAACAAGACCATTCTACTTTTCCATCAAGCATTATAGTTGATGAGACCAATTACTCATTATGGTCTCAACTTATGGAGATGCGAATAAGAGCATGCAATAAGGCTAGATATCTCAATGGGGTAGAAAAAACCTGCACCTGAAGACCAAAATTTTGCGACATGGATTATTAAAAATCAAAGAGTGAAAAGTTAGCTTATTGATTCAATGAGTCTATTGCTGATGCAACAATTTATTCATCTTCTTACTGCCAGAGCAATATAGGAGGTGGTGTTAAAAACTTTCTACGAGGGATCTGATGAAACCCATCTCTTTGAATTGAATCAGAAATCTTTTTCAACTAGACCAAGATGGTAAACCATTATTAATGTACTACAATGAATTTGAGGCTATTTTTCAAGAAATTGATCATAAGTCAACTTCTCAATAAGAGACTATTG